>KZ807027.1:374808-395684 GCA_000696205.2 Oncopeltus fasciatus
AGACAGGAGAGTGAGGGGGGGGGGAGAGTGCGTCAGTGATAAGCCGTCTGTAGGTTCTGATAAGGGATGCATACCGTTACCTCTTCTTTCCCCAGAACCATTCCTTAGCTAAGGGTCTATTGATTCCTTTTGTGAAGGATATGAGTGATTAAAGTCGCTGTCTTATTGTGAAATGAACCCAGATTATCGTGCATTGCATTTAGTGATTTCTCAAACAAATGGTAGAAAATGAAAATATAAGTGATTCCGGCAGCCGCCAAGCAAGTTCCTCTTTTCAAATCCTCCCGCCATACTCGGTATGACCGCCACCCCGCACTCCCTCTGCGATATGACGTAGGTAAAACTGGCGAGAAAGCGGATACGAGAGGAGACCTTGAGATCTCTTTGGACTGTGGCAAGCTGACCGTTAGTGGTCGCCATAAATCATCCGAGCCACACTATAGACTTCATTGTTGGGACGTCGGCTTCCAGAGTTCTCAGCTGGAGAGACCCAGGCTTCAATGACAGGCTACCACTCTTCACTTTGCTAACATCCTCCTCTGCTAATAAACAATAGAAGAAGAAATATATTTTTATTCTTGGCGTTAAACAATAGATACTCACAATATCAATTTTTTTAAATTTATTATATACAATTTCTTTTATTATCCCTCTCTCACTCTTGGTTCAGTCTCATCAAAATCAAGATTTATCTTTTACTTTAATTTAATTTCTTTAAGTTTTTCGCCAACTTTCTGTATTCTAAGATTTTTATGTAACTAGTAATTTTTTTCAAATTCCTAATGTAACACAGTTCATACATGCAATATTCTAATAATGAAGAACACCATGAAGGTAACACGGTACACATAAATAATAGATTATAAATGGACGCCAGGAGAAATTTATTTTAAAACAAAGAGAGAATTGCTTCTCAGCTGTGCTAGCAGAAGAGTTGAAGAACGATGTACAATGGCTGAACTGGAATTCAAGAACAGGCGAATCCTTTAAGAATATTTGCACTAATTGCAAAAGTAAAGTTAATTTATTCGACTGGGAAACATGTTGTCTTATACTTATTTAGGATATTTTATCGACAGTTACTCTCATTTATTTTGAAGGGATTTTCGGTGTTAATAAAAAATAGAAACTCTAGGAAGATTTTTTCAAAAGACTGCCAGACGAATGTAAAATGAGGAAACCCGATCTAATCTCCTTCAGACCGAGAAAGAACCGCATTTGAGACTTAAATCCGATTCTGAGACGTAGCATCAGATATCAGGGCGACTGTAGCTAGAGTGAGCTCAGTGAGTATGCAAGCATAACAGGTACAGATCACTGTTATCGCTGGTTCGGCAAACGTAGCATCAGATGTCGAAGTATAAGGGCGACTGTAGCTAGAGTGAGCTCAGTGAGTATGCAAGCATAACAGGTACAGATCACTGTTATCGCTGGTTCGGCAAACGTAGCCTAGCTCCGACAGAGTTCGTCACCGGTCCAGAACTGAAGGACCGAGCACTGGCGCTTGCCACCGTCACAGAGGCTGTGCTAGACCTGGGGGGCCTGGTAGCAGCGACAGGCGGAGAGTCTCTGGGATCAAGGACGGTTCAAGGGTACCCACTAGCTATGTACTTCCTCAGCTAACTATAGTCACCTAGTAATATTCTATATATGGAACTGTTATTATATTTATCACTGCACTAGTCTACACATACCAACAAACACACATATATATGTATAAAGAAACACTATTAAACCAATCATACTGAGTCATGTTTTTTACACATTTATATATTCTTTTGGGGGGGGGGGGAATATGAAATCTTCAATCTCTATTGAAGANAAGGTAAATTATAGACCAGGAAAAAATAAGTCGTTGTATGTGAGTGGTTGTCACTTTACTGGTTACTATGCTTTATATTATTATGGAGCCAGAAAAAAATCATGCTATCTGAGCCGGAAATCGAACCCGAGTCTCCTACTTTCCGTGGAGGTATGCTGACCCGTACACCATCGAAGCATGCTAGATAATCTCTCCAACTCCCCGCACTTTACTCCGAGTCTAAACCCCCAAGTAAGACGAATATATAGTCCTATACTCGAAGGAGCTAAAATTGTCGACAATTTATTAGACTCTCGTTTTTCCAATATTTCTTTTTTAAATAATGATAATTATTGTAGTATGTAATCCCACAATTATTATCATTATTTATTAATTATTAAGCTAAATTATTTACATGAAATGCACAGGGAACCAGAAAAAGTTGAAGACCTGGGTTCGATTCCCGGCTGAGGTATTAAGGTTATATCTGGCTCCCTGTGCATTTCTTGTACCTATATAAGTAAGTATGGGTCTCTAACTCGAGGGAGGATGAAGTTTGTTCTTGAGGTTCAGTAACAAGTTCATATTAATTTCTTAACTGGCGGTATAGTGACCGAAGAGAGTCATTCTACCACTAGATCCGACTCCTGAAGTTCCTACAGGACCCAGCACACAATGCGGCTGGAAATCTCACACAAATGTAGGAGACAAGTCGTATTGACCTGTTCGATAGGTAAATATGCGCAGTTAGGGATAAGGTACAGCTGGGGCAGTAAATTACTATCTCCTGCAGGTAATGACAGATCCAGGACTACTGTTCCTGGCCAGAATCAGATAGGACGGAGGTCTCACGGCACCGACCTAATCCTCGCTAGCCATGTCCGCTCTCTCTCACCACACCACTACTTCCCACAAATATCACTTTATATAATATTAAACTGCCTTCAACATCGGGGGGGATTATATAGAAAAGGTTAACGAATACTACCGATAAGTGCAGGCATGTACAAGACATCATCGAGACCATAGGATATATGGCGCAGGAGATGTCTTTCTTTCATTCAGGACACGGAATCCCGCTTCATAGGAAATAATAAGGTCGCCAGTCAATTGCTAATAAGAAATGTCGCCAGGAGAAGATGGCAAAGACTTTTATATGTTCCTTCTTTCTCACAATTGGAGCTTAAATCATGTTTTCTAACAATGAGAAGAAATACATCTGACAACAATGTCATCAGAAGTAGCATGAACTATTAGAGGTAGAGGAATTCTGCCTTTTGGATACACGGAAATTCCAATTTCAAGTACATATCTTACTCAACATAGAAACATAAGCCCTGAGAACAAAAGAATAAAGGTGGTAATCTCATTTTCTAATTACAGAGTTTTAAATGGACAGACTATAGAGAGCGAGGAAATAACGGCGAGGACATTAAGTAAAAAAGACAAGATTGCTGAACGAACATCGTCTAATACATTACTAGAATATATCCAGTAGTGAAAGAGTGGGGGACGAGATAAGTGGTGTCATAACATCCCCATCCTCCTAAGAACATTACTCTGTATTTTCTATAAATATTTAAAAATGCTTTAGTTTCCTTGCAATTTTGAACGTACCTTTTTGTATTCTTCTTTTATATTGGATCGCTGAATAATTTATCTTTAATTTCATTACGTAGGAGCTACGAAATCAAAGTAGATTTCCAGATCACTAAAGATATATATATATAAGAATAAATGACGAATTATATCTTAGAACACTAAGCCAGGGATATTAGCCAGCTCTAGACTCGGTAGGGAGGAAGAGTGGGGGATGTACTAAACCATCGCTGCTAAGATCGTAAATATCATCCTTAATAAGGGTTTTTATTAAAAAAATGTTATACAAAATAAATGTTAGAAAATTACATTTTTCAACGATTATATTTAAGAAACATTTTCTTTGCTCAAAAACAAAAAGAAAGATTACAATATTATCAATTTGGTTTTCCTCTCTCCTCTACCAACAACGTTATCTGTCATGAACAAAAATAAATTCAATTAAGAGTTTACAATACAAAGTCTAAATACCGAATTTGGTGTATATTTTTTTATTAGAACAGCCCGAATTTTCATTATTAATTATCTTCCTTAATATGAATTTTAAAATACAATTTAAAAGATATAAATTACATTTTTCATTTTTTAAACGCAAATAATAACCAAGCTATGTAGATTAAGTACAGCAATCTTTTTCGTATCACAAAAACAAAGATAGGAATATTTATTGGTCTTTCTCAAAATCCCAATCCTCTTTGAACGGTTTGAAGAATAGTTTTGAGTGAATGATATTGATTGTTTATTTTTAAAAATAGTAATTTTGGGGGAAGTGCGAGGAGATCCAAGGTGTCTCCACCCCTCCCAAGGAATGGGTCTTGAAGGATAACCACAGAACTAACTTTTCAGGTCTGCGAAATGCCTTCTCACAGCAAAACTCAACTTCAAGAGAACAGGCGAAAATTTTTTTTTACTAAAAAATAAATAAATCCCTAATAATATAATATAGCAAATTATGAATCCTAATCTTATTAAATTAAGAAAATTGTATTTAACAGTAAAATTTAAATAATTACGAACTACCATATATACATATTTAGTATTACAAGACTAGAATCTAGTGTACTTTATTTAGAAATATTAAGTTTAAAGCTAAATCTTATAAATAAAATAATAATTCCAAAATACATTCAAAGAACCAAATTCCTAATCCTTATTCTTCAAATAAATGCAACCTAAATTAAAACAAAAGTAAGTTAAAAGCCAAACGTCATTTTCCAACCTCACTTCCTACCTCTTTGCCTTCCATGCTTGCATCAGGTTATTAACCGTAACAATAACATTCCCCTTAGATATTGTTGTCAGTTGTCTTGTATTTCAGCAGGTACTTATTTTTAAGTCTTTCAAGTTTAATTGTGTTTTTATGAGTCTTGTTATATAGTGAGTGTCCTTATTTAGTGAGAGTGGTGTACTTGTAAACATTGTAAGTTTGTGTTATTTTGCCTCCTGAAAATGTGGTTTTTTGTTTTATTTTTTAGATAATTTATTATAAAATAAAAGCTTAGAATTATTTTATTTGTTTACAGAGCTGTACTACTTGTTTTGATATTGTTTTATTCATAATCTAATAATTAAGCCCCTTCACCATAATTTGTAGTTCCATGCTTGCCTACAATATTCTATAAATTTTGCCAATTTAAAATTGTAAAGTAAATTTATTTATATTGAAATTAAGTTTGCTAAATTCAGTGAGAACTGGCCAAACAGCTAAAAAGTGCAATGCGTTTTCCATTTTCTTTAAGATAGAAAGAGAACAATTATCTTTATTTCCTTCCTTGAACTAGTGGCGCATGAACTGCAAAGGTTCCCCATTATCCTTCATTGTCCACTTTTATTGACTTAATGATTTATATACTTCAATTATATTTGAGTCTTATAATAGTAATTGAAATTCATAGATAATTTTCTTTCAGAAATTAGATGAATTATTATGTATTCGTTATTATTTGAAATTATTATGAAAAATTTATATAATTTTTATAACAGAAAACTTATTTTCCTTTTAACTTAACTTATAAATAAACGAATATAAAAAATTTTTTATTTTAATAAAACTCCGAAAAATCGAACATATTTCACTCATAATATGGAGAACATGACTATACATACTTGTACAGACATTCCATTGCCAATGTAAAACAAAATTTGGGGAATTCCTAACAAATTTATCAATTAAGAATGCTCGCATGACAGATTATTTAGGAAGTTTTATATATTTTCTCCCAACTTACCCATTAAACACCATAAATAATGGGTAAGTGTGTCTATGTTTCTAATGCTCTGGCCACAGTTTTTCTTATTGAAATTCTACATGTTTAATGCAAAACAAAAGGCTCTGATATTGAGCAAAATTAAACTAAAATAAATGGGGGATTCCTGAAATGTTTAGAGCGAATAAAAAACTATTTTTAATATTTAACATTACGATAGATTCCGTTTTTTTTTTGTTTTTTTTAACATTTTATTTATGAATTACATCCTCCACAGCGTGCATCTTGCAATGTGCTCTCAAAAGATATAATACATATGTACAAATAAAATTATAATATACAATATAAACTATATGATTCAGTTTAGAGTAATGAAACACAATAAAGGTTTTTTTTTGTTGTTGTTGTTGGCTGTCATATTTCAGAAGTAAACAAACGAATTCTTAAGCAAATAGGAATGGGGCAAATAAAACTAAGCAAAATCTGAAGCAAATTTAAAACTTTACTCCTGGAAGCAGCAACACATTGATTTTCTTAAGATCCTCAATATCAATATTTCAATAAAAAAACAAAGTTCGCTATAGAACGAAATTGGACCAATGGGAGTGAGGATTACCCCAATCGTCAAGAACAAGTAAAAATTACTATTCCCTGCAGCGGACGAAATACTTAGTCCACAGCAATGAGACTTAATCCTTATTGGTTTATTGGTATGTCTATAAGTGTAGGGTATTTAATGGTATAGGATAAGTAAGCGAAAATGTCCATTGACTACGTTGGTGTGGAATTTGCCTAGGTGACGCAGCTCTTGCGTGGCGGACTCTTTGTCATCCTGTTTGTATTTGATGTTCAATACACACACAGACACACACATACCGAGTAAAATATATGTTAGGTACAAAACAGGAGAGAGGCGAAGGTGACATTACATTGCCACAGCTGATACAGTGACTTTCTGTCTGAGACACAGCTGCAAGACACAGTTATACAATCAGATCTTTGGAAGGAAACCCACGAGAAGCGCTCTTAGATCTGTCTCCTTCAAGTTGCCTTATTGAGTTTCTTCTCTATAAATTGTTTACTATTCCATTATGACTTGTGCCAGTGAAACCAAACTGAAATATTGTAAGTCAGGAGTGGCCTAAAATAATCAAACTTCCCATGATTCATTAATGGCAGGCATTGGTAAGTGTAAATTACTCATTTCGCCTTACAAGCCGAAGGTAAAATCGTTGGTGCTAGTCTGTTATAGAGGCTGAAGCACTCGTCATTCATAAGCCGCTATAAATGTTTTTTGTATGTGGTATTTAATCCCACGTAAATTTCAACAATTTTTAGTGCAAGGGAAACAGAATAAAAAATCTAACTGTCTCAGCCAGGAATCGAACCTGGATCTCCTGCTATCCGGGCTGGTGCGTTTTCCATTTATGCTACCGAGATAAGTCTGATAAGTTATTGAAACTGTCCTGGCTGGGACAGTTAGATTTTTATTCTGTTCCCTTGCACTAAAAATTGATAAACCGCTATATTCTTTTTCTACTTTTATTTATAGAAATTACAAATAAAAGAAATTGTACCATAAATTTGTCCATAAATTGATGAAAATTCAGATAAATTCGAAAATAAATTGGAATAAAGTTTAACTGTAACTGAAATATTTGGAAAGCTCAAAATGAAATGCAGTCTACGAATGAAAGTTAAAAATCTTTTCTACTAACAGTCCCTTATACAACTCATAAAGGTAGGATTTTTCAAAAGTCAAGAAATTCAGCTTAACACTAAGAAATATCCCCTAAGAACTTTTATTATTTCTAAAGAATACGTTTTTAATTTCTAAAATATTTAATTTTTACGATATTAGAAAAATATATTTTCCATGTGAAACTTTATCGACAGAATAGTTACTTCAGATACTAAACTCTAGGAAGAACCTTCTTAAATATTGTAATATCTAAAGATTAAGGAATATTATGGCACTGAGAGGAAAGCTGGTAAGGGGATTTTTTATTTATTTCTTAAGTAGCATTGTTAATTGTTAATATATTATAATACTAGCGGACCCGACAAACTTCGTTTTGCCAAAAAATTTTTTTAGGGCGTTACAAGCCCTAAGCAAACATTAGTGTTGTTTTATCACACGATTTAAATAGAGCTTTTAACGAAATTTAAGGTCTTCAAATAAAAATTCATGGAATACCTATCATAAAGGTTTTTCACGGAATAATTTACCCATGGTGTAGACATGGGCTCAATCAGAAAAAGAATCACATGTATTTAAGGCAAATTGGAAATTAAAAATTGTATACATCACTTTTTTACTAATAATAATAATAAACGAGGCAGTAGTAAGAAAAAAAAAATTTGATTTTGCCACGCCCCTCCGCCCGCAGACCGAAATTCAGACTTCACAATGTCACTCGCCCCTGAGTGTATTCTGAGGATTCCCTGAAAACTTCATCAAAGTCTGAGTGTATAAAATATTGAAAAATTTTCCTTTATTTCCTTAAAAAATAATTTCCTTAACTCCAATCAAACATACTTCAACACGTTCAATAAAGTATTTTGAGAGTATTTATTGTCTGACATGATAGATGTGAATGGACAACTGGAAAGAGTACAGGATTTGGTCAGATTACCAAGAGAAAAGCTCCTGAGGATACTAGACCAGGAAGACATTCAGCATCTCCCCAACACAACGGAACTCACAAGATTTCTTATTTGTGTAAAGTATAGTAACTCATACCACAATCATTCTTCATAAACAATATACCACATTTTTATGGTATATTACTTACAATTACTTTTATTACTCTTCCTGGTATATTATCATTATATTACTATTATACGCTACTGTAATTCTAGTGATGGTATTAATAAGTTGGAGTGAATTTGTCCATGATGTATGAACACACTTTTAGTTTTGGCCTTTACACAGCCACTTGGTTTTTAAATATGAAGCGAAAAGATCGTGAATTAGCAAAATCTGACCAATAGCTTCTCTCTTCAGCTCATGTCAAGTACTATTAAGGAATGGTTTTGCAATTTTCGGAAATGTTTTCATAACGCTAATAGCAAACATGGAAAATAATATTATTTTAAGTTTTCTCAACCTCCCCTCTCTCTGAGAAATGTCATTGTTAAGTTTAGATATGGTGTTCGTGTCTGCCCGGCTCAACGGCGGCGCTAAGGGGTCCTACAGAGCCAGGGGGGCTACAGAGCCAGGGGGCTACAAATTCAGGGGGGCTACAAATCCAGGAGGGCTACAGAGCCAGGGGGGCTATAGAGCCAGGGGGGCTACAGAGCCAGGGGGGCTACAGAGCCAGGAGGGCTACAGAGCCAGGGGGCTACAAATCCAACGGAAAAGAAACATCTCAAAGCGGAGCACATTCCCCTTTTCATTGACGTTTTCTAATGCCTTGGCGCACTTAAGTAGACCTGGGGGGAGACTTTGATGGAAAGGTGACTCCTTCCATGAGTTCCGAAGATGGATTCCATTATTCCGAAAGCACTCAGCAATTAACATTTAAAAAGGTGGGAATAGTCCGTTATTAATTGATGTTGGGAAACTTTTTTTTTCTTTTTTTGTAAATGCTCAAGTCCTAAATTAAAAAAAAAAATTAATTCGGCATTTGAGATCTTTTCATAAACTACTGAATGTGGGACGTCGATTGTAAGGGAACATTGTCACCCCACTTGATTATCAGCACCTCAAATGGACCACCAGCCCGGATCTACACAAATATTAACGTGATGATAATGATATTTAAATCAATATATACGTAAAATATTAAAATATTTATTATTAAAAATAAGATACATATTGAGGAAGATATTTCAGAAGGAAACTAGGAAGTTTGAGCACCGACCCCATCCGGTCAGCCAGGAATAAGAATGCGAGTTTACCTCTCCTCTTGATTGTACTTTCCGGCTGATTAGATACAATTTCATTTACTTTAATAAATGCTCGATTTAAACAAAAGGTAGGGAGTCCTCCTAATTAACGATATTCCTGGGTCCCGCCGACATCCCATTGTGCCTTCAAGTAAAACTATCAAATCTAAGGTTGTTTTGCAGAGCTCTGAAGATGGTACCCTTGATCCTTTTTGCAAAGTAGTGGCGTACATGTTGGGATTTACTCCCCGGGAAATGCCGGGACAAATTACGACACATGTGTAGGGACGTCTTATACTGGTCAGAGGAATGTCGGAAGTTCGTCTTATTGGTCCATTACGGCCGACTAATGCCACAGAAGCCCCAACAACGCCCTTATCTTGTCCTTTACAAATGACCCTCCACTCCTTGGCGCTCCACTCAAACTTATCTTCTCTTACTCTTCGACGCTCTCTCTTCCCCAGATTCGTTCGTCTTGATTCGCCCTAAAATATCTCCACGTCTTTTTTTCGATTCCAGCTGAAAAACCAATAACAGCGTGAATATCTTTTCGGATACTCCTCTGCGAAGAGAAATATCGCTTCCAGCCCCGAGGCCCATGGCACTATTCAATAGAATTTCTCGCTGGCCTAAACGTCTTATTCTCACTGTTGAAGGAACAATAATGATATTTATCCTAAGAAATTGCACAAAATTTTATAACTAGACTCTTAATAATTATTAAGAGTCTAGTTATAAAATTTTGTTATTATTTATTATAATAAATCTTATAACTCCTAACTCTCTGGAACTTAATAGGTGTGATAATATTTATCAAAACATTTTTACAAAAAAATGTTTGTTAAGTGGGATATTTATGAAGTAATTAGGATGATTGAGTAGGCAATCATTTTCCAAATTTTTTTAAACTAAATATCTTATTTGGGTTTCTTTTTCAAAAATGCATATCAAGGAAAATATATAAGAATTTAAATTTGAAATTTGAGCGGATATTGAATTTTAAAATACAGTAGCCAAATTCATTATTTTTTTATTATCCTTACAAACTATTAATTGAATTATTTTTAGTTTCAATCTTTTTTTTCTTGGTAGTAAGACTCATTTCAGATACGAAAAAATTTTTTGGATTATAATATGAGTAAAATGCAATATTTTAACGGTAATGAAGATATATAATTTTTCAAAAAAAGAAAAACGTTAATTTACTACAGAAATACTTGACGAATGTAACTCGGAGGCTGATCACTTCCCAGTCCCCACTCTTTATTCCCGGCCAGCCACAAGCCAAGCTTAGAGGTCTCTCCTTTACGCGCATGTCTTCTTCGGCTAAATACATAGGTTTTCTCATTTACAGTAATTTTAATGAACGATAAATGAGCTACTTGCTACTTTGCAGCTCCTGCAGGACGGACTGTATTTTATTTACCATTTAGTTCTGAATAAAGCAACAATGTTATATACATTATTTATTCATATAATATATATTATTCTATTACAGGTTATAATTCCATTACTATAATTGTATGATGTTACATACACATGTTGACAGGGACATGACAAATATCCCCGACCATGTGTGCAGCTGACGAGGTGTGCCGAAGACTCCGAGAAGGCGGGAGGTGTAAGTCCCTTTGCGGTACCCTATTCAGTACAGATCGACAACCTGCGATACACACACCTCCCTGCAAAAACCCCGCGACGCGTAAACCCGGGAAAAAACGCGCGGGAACCAGCCTCTCCTACATAAACCATAGGTTGGGGGAGGGGGGAAACAGGCGCTCACAACAGGCTGTCAGTCGGGCTGGGCCCATCTGCCTTGTTTCCATATGCAACGGTTCCGTACAGATTTCGGAGATGAAATTGCTTCCATGAGTGCTATTGCTATTGCTATTGAGGATTGCTATTGCTAGTTGACTTCGGAAATATTTCACCGATCCTAAATCTGAGAAGCTAAAATGTAGTCCGATTAAAATTATATATATATATATAGTACATGTTGGGATTTACTCCCCGGGAAATGCCGGGACAAATTACGACACATGTGTAGGGACGTCTTATACTGGTCAGAGGAATGTCGGAAGTTCGTCTTATTGGTCCATTACGGCCGACTAATGCCACAGAAGCCCCAACAACGCCCTTATCTTGTCCTTTACAAATGACCCTCCACTCCTTGGCGCTCCACTCAAACTTATCTTCTCTTACTCTTCGACGCTCTCTCTTCCCCAGATTCGTTCGTCTTGATTCGCCCTAAAATATCTCCACGTCTTTTTTTCGATTCCAGCTGAAAAACCAATAACAGCGTGAATATCTTTTCGGATACTCCTCTGCGAAGAGAAATATCGCTTCCAGCCCCGAGGCCCATGGCACTATTCAATAGAATTTCTCGCTGGCCTAAACGTCTTATTCTCACTGTTGAAGGAACAATAATGATATTTATCCTAAGAAATTGCACAAAATTTTATAACTAGACTCTTAATAATTANATAACCTTTATTTACATATTACATTCTGTTAAAAAATAAATAAAAACATTTTGTAATTTGATAACAATGTATAATAGAAAATAAATGACATTAATGAAAGTCACATGTGGAGAGAAGGTGACACCACTCTCTTTTATTTTTTATAACCTTTATTTACATATTACATTCTGTTAAAAATAACTAAAAAGATTTTGTAATTTGATTACAATGAATAGCAAAAAAAAAAATGACATTAATGAAAGTCACATGAGGAGAGAATAAACCCATATTAAGGAAGATATTTGCGAATATAACTACGATGGGTGAGCGCTTCAGTCCCGGCCAGCCTAGAGCCAGATATATTGGTCTGGATATAATAATACAAGATATAATTCGTCCATTACTCTCATGTATGTCCATTTTAATAAAACATGAAAAATCTGTTTGATTAAGCAAATACAGCGGGATGGCAATTTTAAATAAAGATAAATAAAAAGCTTTTCTACTGGAAAAAAAAACAAGAGATTTTATGTATTTCTTTTTATCATAACAATTTTTAAGAAAAACATTTGTTAAGTTGTATATTTAAGAAGTAATTAGGATGATTGTGCAAGTATTGATTTACCGAATTTCTTATTGAAGCTTCTTCGTGAAAAATCCATATTAAGGACAATATTTAAGAATTTAATTCAGGGAATTGGGCGTACTATTTCATCTAACGAAGTCTAAATAATAACACGATTATTAGGAATGAAACGTTATTCAGCCCACTCTCGAGGGGATAAAGGCTCACTGTCCAACAGGTGTGACGTCAGACAGCTGCGATAGTGGGAGAGCTCCGTGAACTCCCAGCTAATTCTAGCTCTTTGGTGACGAAGCAACTGTTATAGCCTGTTATAGTATATTCTTAGTATAATGGCGGCTTTCGAATCTTCTTATCACAATCACCGACTGTGAAATCCTTCCACTTTAGACTTGTTGTCTGATTATCACTTTGGTTTCCCTCTCGAGTAGAAAATAGCCCCGAGATAAAATTGGCTAATTTATATTATTTGTAGCTTTATGGATATATTTTTTTCTATTAAACTGGAGTTATTATTCATACTGTTTTTACATTTGTAGAAAAATGGTGAGCTGAGGCCTCTTCCGATCATACTGTAAGATAAATAATAATTCGTGACGATAGATGTTAATGCAATACGTTGAATTAAATCTTTTTTTTTTTAATTCAAGAACAAATTTTAAGTATGAAAATGTCATTTAAAATTCCAAAACTTGAGGAGCTATATAATCTAAACAGATTTCTCCTCAGTTAATAATATGAAATAAATATAAATTAGAGATAAGGACAAATTACATCCTGGAATAAGGACGATAGGCTTAAATGGTAAGACCACTAAACATGGCACTATCAATATGCCAGGAAGAGTGGGAGAAGTACCCAACCACACTACTTACAGACATAAATATCTCTTTTAATGCGCGTTTGTCATAAAATAAAATGAAAAAAAGATGTTCACCTTCAATGTTCCACAAACATTTTGATACCTCGAACAAAATACATCAATATTATTAATTCGGCCTTCATCTAAACCTTCTTCCCCTTCATCTGATTTCAACTGAAAATGAATTAGTTCAACTGTACAAGAAAAGCCAAAATACCAACTTTGGTTTAAAAATAAAATAATCCATCCAACAAAATTACACTCCCAAAGATCTTTCTTAGTAAGCGTTTTTTTAAAAATAATATCATAGAATTAAATGTACCAAAATTATTAGTAGAGAATTTGTAGGTCGATCCAAAAAAATACAATTTTAAAAGAAGTATATTTTTTGTTGTCTGCCGAGGTTTCGGCTTGCATTGTAAGCCATCTTCAGGAGTATAATGAAGGCGAGAGGGGACTTGTTACCATCTGAATCAAATATTCATCTCATAAACATAAAATTCTCCATGGTTTTGAAATGATATTTTCCGTCTATTTTATTGTATCCAACGGATTACAAAAAGAATCTTAAACACCAAATTTGGCTTCATAACTGGGAACTCTAGAGCGCGCACAATGAAATACGCATATATGTTGGACATATAGTTCGAGGGCAAATATGTTTCAGTGTGTAATTTTTTTCTCTGTAATTCAATATAAATTCTAACTCCTAAGGGTGGAACAATTGCATTTCAATAGGCATGGAAATTTTGTAAACTAACCACATGTGGGGAACTATAATATATTAGCGAATTTACTAGAAATGTATCGTACACATACTGGCATTGCTTACCTGCGAGACTAAAAGCTTCTCTTTAAGAAAATGTCTCATGGCTGTACTATATGCCGACGTCTTCATCACATATGCGTTCATATGACAAATTCCAGCTATGATTACTTTACGTATAACCTATACTTAAATGTTAAGTCAGGTCTCCAAGAGTCTTAGAAAGAATCTTAATATTCACGAAGAATATACACATTTCTTTCATTTTACACAATATGAACCATTTTGTGTTAAGTGAACGAAACGAAAATTCGTGAAAAAATTTCAAATTATATTTAAATATTCCAAAGGTACTGACGTACTTTTAAGAATGTTTTAAAGAAAATAGTATGACTTGATGAGTCTGCTGGTCTAAATGGCGGTACAAGAAGAGGTTGCCAAGAAAGAGGAATGCCAGAGTTTGAGGACAGGAGTTGGTGGAGGGAAGAAGGATTTCTTGGGGAAATGCAAGACTTGGCCAACTTATCTCGGTCATTATTCACGAGGAACCAGAAGAAGCACAATTAAGAGCCAGAAGACAACTTATCTTCGCTTCAAATGCCCCAATCCATGATAGCTTCACCCGCTCTCCCTTCATTTGTCCATATGTCCGACTCTTGTCAAATATACTTAATCTTTATTTAAATATTCTTATTTTATATTAACTTTATTTCCTTAAATTTACATAATATTTTACAAAGTTAAATTGAAAAAATTTGAATTAAAGATTCATATATTAACAATATTAAATATTAGGCCATTTTGTAGACAACGTATTAGACATTTATTCTTTATGTTAGCTAAAGTATATACCTTTATTGCTGGGTTAGCCCCAAATACAACACTACACAAGACTATGTTTCTGATTCGGAAGTAAGGCAATACCTAACGTCATGTTTAACGTAATACAATGCAAGAAGAAAAATGTTAGAAAATTAAATTTGAAATAACTAATTTGTATAATCTAACGTTGTCTACCATCCAAAATTTTAAAATAAAACCCAAATAGGCATTATCTGATGTGTTGAACAGTTTGGTGATTGTGTAGCTCTGAGGGGGGATCTGAATTAAATTTCCCCATTTTTTCTTATTTATGACCATCTTTAATGAATCGGGGGGAATCCGTTTAGATTACGCGGCACCTCCGTGACGGACTATTTTACACCTTAAGGGGGACACGAACCGAAGTAAGAATTTGAATTAATTAATGTCAGTTGGGAATGAGCTTTAAAATTTTTTCTATCTGAAGAAGGAAAATTTTCCCATGTTTCTCTTGTGCTTCTGATTCAAAGAGGGTTGTACAATGAGGCGAGTCGTGGGTATTGTACGGTGCCTCACAAACCCATAATGGCGGTCTGATCCGTAAGAGATCGGAAGGTTATGTTTCCCACGACGTGGAGAGATGGCCGTGTTCGGTGATCAGACAGGATATCATTTGGAGCTGACAGGACGCCGCTACCCTAATACTCGCTAAAGAGCTCGGAGAATGGCTGCCGAGTCCTGCTGACTCACCGCCTCCAGCTCAATGGAACCAGTGTATTTCAGCCACTTCTAGGCAGGTGTGGACGGGGCTTCTGTGGCGGGCAACACTCGAAGCAGCGACCGGCAGGAAACCCGATGGCTACCTTCTTCTGCAAACTCCCAGCAGAACGTTGTTCGAATGGTACAAGTTATTCACCTGCACAATTATTGGGTCAAACAGCGATTTCCCATCTATTACTGGGTCAGCGAGCCGATTGTCTATGCGTGAAGCTGAGTCAGATATCAAACATTTCCTTATTTTCTTTTGTACAAAGTAAAATCCACGTAATAAATGTACACTCTCAAAAAGCTCTTCTTAAACCAATTCCTTCTTAAACCAATTCTGTCCAAGAATCATCTTGAGAGAAAAGAAATATTATTAAGTCAGTGTTATGGAGATTAGATTTTTTTTTTATTTTTTGGTCAATACCACAATAATCAGTTTTTCAATTAATTCAAAAAAAATTTTAAGGATAAATGTCATAGATTTACGACCGTAAATAAATGATAAATCTAGGCAAAAGATAGTTCCCTTTGATAGTTGAAGAATTGTATCACTGTCTAAGATTTATTAAAATTAATAATTTTCTTATAAATTTGTAAATAATTAATGGATCCACTCAACTGACATAAGGAAAGTCTTTTAAAGCCAGTCACCTCACTCTATTAGCCGACGGCACTGCACAGGCATTTATCTCCTTGTATGCCTGCGATGGCGGAGCTCGAATTGGGTAATGGTGCAGTCCGTTCTTGATAACGAAGAGTTAGCTGACCCTGGGTACTGGTGGAAGTGGAGGGTACCAACGAGAGGGATACCAACAAGAAGTACCTGGGCGTTGTGAAAGCCCCTTGCAGAGTTGTATGACGTCATAAGAGGCCAGTAACTCACACCTCCTAAATCCGGCAGAGAGCTAACAAGAGCCTCCCCGCCAAGGAGGTACCCCGAGTCGTGAGTACTCCCTCCCTAATATACGTCATTCCCCTGGCTCACGACAAAATCCCGCTCTCTAGGAGACCCGCTGTTATTTCTCTTAGCTCTCTGGAGTCCACTTTCTTCCGTCTCCGGAAGTGCGCTGGCCGACTTGGGACCGCTAGCCTGAATACGCCGTCTAGCATGTACATTGTGACACAGTGGTCATTTTTCGACAACTGACTATTCCCTGATGGTCAGTCAACCCAATGATTAAAAAAAACAAACAGATAAAACTACAATTGTCTGTATTATCAGTATATTCATTTCTTATTTAACTTTTAAATGGAGCCATTTAAACATGGCTGTAATACAGAAGTAGCAGTTAAGACATTTAAAATATTTCAAATGCTTATAGGGAAAATAAATTGTTGTGTATTATAAATTGTTTTAATTTGTTTTGCCATTTTTATTGAAAATCACTTACAATATGTTTGTAGAAAATAGAAATATCTATGACATTATTCCTTAAAATAAATCAAGTATCCACTCAAAATTTACCTTGCACGTTAAATACTTTTATTATTTTTTTATACTTATACTTGATGTATATCAATTAGTATTAATTACTTAGGTTACTGTAGCACATCATTTACATGTATAAGGGGGAAGTATATTTTTTGCACTATATTTCCTTGGAGGGCTTTTTTTCATTTTCCTTATGTCATTTGATTGAAGGATTCTTTTTTAGCCTGTACAATACTAAATACCCAGTGAGTATTTATATGTAGTCGGAGTGACCGAACTGATATATATATTTATTTAATGATATAATTTAGAGTTCGTAGCAGATAGCAGCAACGGAATCTTTCCACCGAAGTGGAGTAAATCCAGACTCTCCTGACGTATCTCGAGCGAAGTAGGTCAGGTGAGGACAATCGCTCTACCTCTTTGTTTCGCGTAGCTCTTTGGCGAAAAGATGGCGTTCCGATAGATGTGAGAGAGGGCGGTCATAGCTCATAGGGCGGGAACGCTATCAGATGAGGAGCGACCACGAACTGCAGTAAGTCACAGACCTTGTCACAGTTCCCCCTCTCAACAGTTACTTTCCCCACCACACAGGCAGGAGAAATTCCAAACTTACCGTCGAACAATACTGATGTCAAATTTTTAAAAAATTATATTTTTATAGATAAAAATACACATTCTTCTTGTTCGGTTATTTTGTCGAACCTCTGTGCAAAGCAATATATATACCACTTTCAGTTTAAATCTCACTCATTTTACAGAAAAGTAATTTTCATATATCGTTATGCACTAATCAATTTTATTTACGTTTTATTCAATAATACTTTATCGGGATTAGAAAAATAGATTATCGATAAACTCATTTGAACATACTTCTGCACCCTATAAATTTCATTGGTATTATTTCACACTATGTATGTCAAAATCTCTTACATAACATATTATTTACTTTTTAAGCGCTACACATTACCGCTGTAGAGAGCTTGTGTAAGCCACTGAAAATATGATACAAAACAAGGAAATGACACCTGTTTATAGTTAAAAAGGCCCAGGTGGTAAATACATTTTACAGGTGTGATTTTCTTAACCTATAGCATTTGATCTGTCGTTTTACTCCCTTTAAATCATACTATTCAGCTTTCTCAAATGAATATTGGTATTTCTAGAAGACGCAAGGAATGTCCTGGAAAGACAAGTGCGGAGGAAGACGACCATTAACCATTCCTCCTGAAGATGGACCTGGAATCTCAGTGTTGGAACGCCAGGACGACACTCATGATCGCTGCCAGAGTGAATGGTCGCTCGGACAGAGCTGAATGACGCTGGGATATGCGGGTCGGAGAGTACGCACAGCCCGGGGCCACATACACCTGTCCCTTCGCCTCCCACACAAAAACATTCTAATAATATCCTCTCCGAAGGCCCATTCGCTTGCGGGACAACCTCATCACTGACTTTACCTAGGCTCCTTTTTTTGCTCGCCTCGAACGCAGTCTGCCTCGTGGTATATGAAATCCACCCCATCGGATATACACCGACAGACCTTGATAACGGCTCAACACGATAAAAAACAAAACAAAAAAAACCGTATCTAAGTTCTACTGACATTGATAATGTCCATAAAAGCCATAATATCAAATAAACACAATACAAATAACTAGCCATAATAAGCAATATATGTCATGAAATAATAATAAAATATTTCGCAGATAGCCCTGAAGGAATTCAAGGCATGTTGGTCCCATGACTCGACTCTTGTAATATTTCTTAGGTTATTCATCAATCATGATAGCCCGTTTAAAAATGTCTATAAACGCTAATAATTTTTTTTTAAATTTATTTATTTGGTTGTTACATTCTAGAAATAGGTTTACATTTTGTAAATGCTCGCAAGGTTATCCGATGGCCGTGAGTGGCATTGACATGAGGGAGAGCTTCCAAGCTTTGCATTTATTTGAATGTTAACAGTACATTGTATCATTCGGAATAATAAATACAGAATATCATTTCTACCTCCTAAACATTTATCAAAAGTCTTATATTAAAGATATTAAATGACGAGTTGACTGCCCAAAGCCAGCCCAGGAACTATAAGTATTTATTTACTGTCCTTTGCTCGGGATGTAATATCCTTGCTCTTACTTACGCCTACCACAATGAAACGTGGGAAAAGTGCTCACTTTAAGCTACTTCTGAGATTTTGGGGGGTGAGTTCCTTGAAGAGACTCTTGGGGTTGTACCGTCCGAGAGCCTAACCTATATTTTCTTGTCTTTCTCGTAGGTTAGGCTCTCGCCAATGTAGAAGGAATTGAATGAGATACCTGGCGCGTCCTGGTAGCATAACTGGTAAATGCACCGGCCCGGATAGCAGGAGATCCAGGTTCGATTCCTGGCTGGGACAGTTAGATTTTTTATTCTATTCCCTCTGATTAATTGTTTAAAATTTACGTGGGATAAAAACTACAACCAAATAAAATATTTACGACAGAGAGAATGTGCACCAACTAAGTGGCTTTTAACAAAACGTACTTGTATGTGCTTTTACTTGGCGAACAAAATGTACAATACCCAACTACGAATAATGAGTCAATTCTTTTTGAATTTACAGAAACTTTATTTTATTACATTCTATTGTCCTAAATAGTATTTCACTTCAGAAATATGAAACAGTTAGTTTAATTGGCAAACAATTAAATTTGAGCCACAAATGATTGAAATGCGATGATAATCAAGAGAGAGAGAGAGTGAGAAAGAGACAGATGGAATGTGGCGAATTTCTGCACACTTGTCTGAAGAAAAATGAACACAATTATTAAGTTTGATAGATTTGACAGAGTAGCCAAATTCGAAACCATCCAAGATTCAAAGTGTTCTCACGTGAAATCAGACAACTCCAAGTTATAAATTTCACCGAAACTAGTTATAAAATTTTAAACATGCCATATTTATTTTGACAAATTTTTTTTTTATTTGTATTTTTTTTGGATCTACCTTGACCGAACCCCAATAAAAAAAGGTCTTATAATACAATAGTTATAATTTTTCACTAGCAGGTAAGCTACAAATCACACATGATAATTGTATAATTAATAAGTGTAACTTCTTTATGGACAATCTCTTTACGAACAAAACTTTACGTATGTATCTATTCTAAACTAACTAAAGCCTTCAGTCTAACAATAAAGGCTACCGCCTATTAATCTCGAAGTAAATATGTAGACCAAGAGTGCGTAAATATAAACACAATCTCGTCTCTACCTCAAGTCAGGTAGTCGGTAGGAACCTAAGTCCGCAATCATATTCATTTTGGAACGTTTCAGCCGGTTCCTTGTAACGCATTTTTTTGTCTCATTAATATATTTTGATTCTCTTTGAAAAAAAGTAAAACAGGGATTGGCGACTGCTTCACAAGGGAAACTGTTTGGTACTCCCAAGCATGGCGTTAATCCCGTCCTAGACCGACTTTTAGGGAGAAATGAAAGATTTTACCTCACCATTAAATTTAGAATTAAATTTTTTTGAACATCAAATTTTAAATGGAAGGTATAATATTTTTTATTTTTCATGTCGATTTTAATAGTTTATTATGAAGAAAATTACATCAAATAAAATAAAAATGTATGGATTGCACTGTTGTAATATCTGTTCATGGATCTTTTGTCATAGATATGAAATATGTATAATTAAATATATTATACATACATATA
>KZ807027.1:396107-457703 GCA_000696205.2 Oncopeltus fasciatus
TAAATTTAAATTTTATTTTATTTATTATATATTTAAAATAAACGAATTTAATAAACTAGGTAGAAACCTCTCCAAGAGACGTTTTCCCACCTCGAAGTAGTCGTGCAACAAGTTATGTGACATTCATATTTACTACCAGTTTACTGTGGTTCAGTTAGCTCAGCACATTAACTCCACTAATGAATGTTACTTATGGCTAATGGCTTATTTCGTCTTGGAATCTAAACCCTAATAAATGATAAACTGTATCGGAGGCTGAAGGAGCTTGTTGTTCTCGCTGGAAGTGGGGTGGTATGCTCTCCCAGGCAATGGATTCCCGCCAAAATTGCCAACGAGGTAGGGACGAGGAGAGGATCCTCTAACGGGCCAGCCCTCCATACATCATCACACAAATCAAAACACACACTCCTAACCTCACACAACACCAATATCACCTGTCATCGACCCGTAATTTATTTTTCTCCCATTCCTCCAGAGAGCTCTTACTTTTATTTCCTTCTGCTGTCCAACGAGATATATTTATAAACACACACAGAATGAATATATATATTTATTGTCAAGAACAAAATGGCTGAAGGAGTGTTTTAACATTTGGAGGCAACTATTTGAAACATAACCTTATTACATACTGTCCTTGCCAGGCATTCTCGTCTTTCTACTCAAAATTAATCATTACTAATTACCTAATTAACACGAAAGTCCACAAAACTATACTCACACATTCCAAGCCTCTCAATTTTTTTTTGTCATTTAAAATAACCTATTAGCAGATTCTCTAAAGAAAATTTACATATTCGCCTTCGAACTACAGCTCTTGGAATTAAAATTTTTTTTTTTTTTTTCAATTCTTCACCATTCCTACCTTAAAGAAACTACTAATGTAAGGTTCTTTCAAAATGTTATGTAAACATGTGTGTTTGTGTGTGTGTGTCTATGTTTGAACCTCCAGAGAGTAAGTACACAATTTTAAAAATACATTTGAAGTACAAATGTTCGTACAGAAGGCAGCAGTATTTCTTTCCGTGGGGCAAGTCCATAGGATGCAATGGCACCAGACAGACATTTGACTACAAATACACCACAACTGCTTTCACTCTTACATCAAAAGTTGGAATTTATCAATACCTGTCGTCAAATCCAAGTTGCGATATGGCTTTTGACAAACTACACACAAGTAATGCGTCCAATAAAATAAGATCTAAGGATCCATGAAATAAACCACAATCTATAATTATTGTTGGTTGGCCAGTACATTCCAGAGGGTCATTATTTATTCAGAGATAGTGGGATATCTCCAGCTACATAAGTGAGGCTCCCGAAAGTAGTACTGCAATGGCCAATAAATGAATCCCAGACGGTGAATGATTCTGAACAAAGTGTGCTGCCAGTAAGATAGTTTGTAGAGTGGTTCTATCCCATTCTCATACTTGGCTATCCAATCCTCCGTGTCTTCTCCCCTTCCAAGTCCTGGAGGAATTTCTTCAGAATGCATTATCTTTCTCCGAGAGCTAAGTCAATATGGCCTTGATACGAATGATTACCCTAAAAGTTCACCTCTAGAGGGTTCGAAATCAAGTGAATGTCGCTAAAACAGTCAGTCAGATTTACTGTATACTCAGAGGTACAACAAATGACTGAGACACGACGAGATCTATCAACAATAATTTCAATCAATAAATACCTAGATTGATATTATCGGGTCCTTTAGACTCTTGAAGTAAAATTAGTTTTTATCTACTCCATTCTACCTTTAATGTGAGATGAGAAATCTGTTTAGTCTGCATAGCCCTTGTGCGGCGGACATTTTATTTTACAGGACCGTAATATTGTTAGCAAAAATTTATATTGGAAGATGTATTAGGATCGTATAATTACAAATAGTATAAACATTTATCTTGTATTAAAAAAAAAATACAAGAGGAATAATATTATAAACGTTACTCTTTCTGTTCAATACAAATATTTATCAATTATCACGGTCAAGTTAATTGATTCAATTATATTAGATTATATATTATACAATTATAGACTTCGATTTCCTCTCCTCCCTCCCCCCCCCCCCAAATAAAAATATGTACAACAAAGTAATTTTAGATGGTAATTATAATTCAGAGGATGTAAAGTTTGGCTTCAAAATAAAAATATTCCAAAAAGTCCCACAGAAGCGGATTGTCAGATTCAAATAGGTTTTGCTGTAAGGAGTTTACAGTAAACCTCGACAGAGAAATCTAAGAAAAAAAACCGGCTTCATATTGCGTAGATATCGTAGAGGGTTCAAGATACATTTCTTCCAGCTGTAAGAACGCCTCTTAATGTGGGGGGGAGGGGTTGTTGTGGGGGGAGAACTTTATTGTCAAAATAGAGCTATTTTTGAAAAAAGTCGCCGGATCGTGACTACTCTAAAAACTGTAGTAATCACTTTAAAAAATATATATACATATTTTCTAAGACTTTTACATTATCCCTTCAATTAGCTTTTAATCAGTACATTATATGCTTTAAAAAAGTTAATACATCTCTCAGTTTCGGTAATTTTGCTTCAATGTATACGTTGCCCATGTATTTATTCCGTATTTACTTAATTGTCATTCCTACTAAAGCTTAATCTTTGACAAGAAAAAAATGAAAGCACGCACTTGGAAAATTATCAAATAAATAATTTTGGGACTAGATAGGAAGGTTCTGTCAGGATGTTCAAGATATTCTTTAATGTTTAAAGAAGATTGTTTCAACGGGTTCTTGTTAAGAAATAATACAATATTGTATTAATCAAAATATAATAAATACAAATTAATTGAATAGACAAATATGGTTTAATAGAAAAGATACAAAACACACGTACCAAATAAAAGTTGACTTAGTGTAATTATTGTAGTTCAAATAATTGTACTGTGAGATATTACAATTTTTTTCCATGTAAAGAGACAAAACTTTTTATTTTAGTGAAATATTGTATTATATCTATAGATTCAAGTCACGATTGTTTTATATTATAAAAGTGTTATTTCCACTTTAAATGTAACTAGAGAAAATGAGAAGTCATATCTCGCGTTA
Source organism: Oncopeltus fasciatus (assembly GCA_000696205.2). Taxonomy (NCBI): domain Eukaryota; kingdom Metazoa; phylum Arthropoda; class Insecta; order Hemiptera; family Lygaeidae; genus Oncopeltus; species Oncopeltus fasciatus. The sequence goes on from KZ807027.1 coordinate 399,162, forward strand.
TTTAATACATAGACGAGGGAAGTTCCAAAATTTAGTAACTCAATTTTCACATATTACTTCTTTTTTATTTTTTTACAGGACCTGTTAAGCTCCGAAGGTACTCCATACAAGGTTACCAGTAACCCCCCTCCCACAATAGCAACCCCAAGAGGTTGCAGGAGGAGTAAGTGCTTTTAGGAAAAAATAATTAAATTTTTACATTTAATTTCATGTTGGCCCGTTGTATGACTACACAAATCTGTAAGTTACGTCTTAATGAGTGTGCTCATTATGCTCCCCACACAACAAGATTACAGATTGGAAAATGATGGAATGAAATAGTTAGGTTTCATGGTTTACACGATCGGTTTGTATGTCGGCCTCACAAGAGCACTCTTGAGAACCCCCCACCCACCCCACATTTTGAGGGGACTTCAAAAGATTGGGGGAGGGGGAGGGAGGAGTGACATTTCAGATGATCCCCTCCCCCTCTCACACAAGGTGCAAAAGTAGTAACAATAGTGAAAAAATAAAACTCTCCCTCATATAATAACTGCCATCTTCACTTGTTAATGTGCGGTTAGTATGCCGATTCCAAATACTAAATGAAAATATTCTTTGATCAAGAGTCAAAAAGATTCGATATTTTCAGTTTAAACATTCTCTCAAGAACATAAACTGATTTCTTTTTTTGATAATTTACATTACAGAATGAAATTCTCACTTTTGATTGTGACAAGATATTGCAAAAGTAGAGACGGTACAATACAGATGGTACCGTCAATAAATAAAATACATATGAGCTTTGTGTGCACAGTGCACAGTATTTCGATGGACTCCTCATGAAACTCTCATAATAATATCTATCTCTCTAACAGAAATTCTGAATTTAGCAGAAATCCTACAAAAACAAAAATAATCCTCGTAACTATGACAATTTCAGCCCTTCTGTTACATTTGCTGCCTTCCCATCAGGAGACTTTAACGCGCTCAATCCATAGCGCCTTCATTTTAGATTATCAGCAATTTCACTAAATCGGCTTACTAGAAAAAAAAAATCATGAAAGCCCCAGAAAAAAATATATTACAGTGATATTAACATGTAATTGTGTAACTAACATATTATCTAATTCATCTGCCAGTAACTAACTATCATGGTATTGTACCTCTACAATGAGCATGTGTTCATGTGTGTAACCTCAGTCGGGGATAGTCTGAATCAATATTATTATAAAAGCACTATAATAACCTGCAGCTTTATCATATTTACTTCCAAATATGCTTGTGTAAATCACTATTAATTATTACAATAACGGCGATATTAATAAACTGCACCATTACTATATTCTTTACAAAAACACTTTCAAAATATTGGTTAATTATTAAAATGACTGCAAAAATAATAATCTGTATCACGTTTTCCTACAAATACAATTCGCTAAGTAAAAATAATTAATTGTTATTTAATTTATATAATTTTAAGAATTATTAAATATTTGAGATGAAAACAGAAAATTATTATTTCTAATAAAGGCGAATTTTGTTGAGGATTAGGAGTATTTAAAGAGTTTTTCAACTTTTTTTAAATTTAAAATGCATAAATGTTAAATGTATAAAGTCATAAAATTTAAGTATGTTTGNATATTATATAAATTATAAATAAATACTTTTATTTCTCAATTCAAATTTTTATATTTGCTTATGAAAGAGGATAAGATATTAATGCCAACAACGTGCCAATGCACGTCTGGTAGAGGAGATCCGTTTGTTATTCCAAAGAGTGGCTTTGAAGTTCGAGTGCCATGGGTGTTTATATTGGGGTGCCTAGAAACAAACCCTCCCACTATTGAATTATAAAATATATATTAACGAATATAGGATTTAAACGATAATCAAAGAAAACTCGTGGAGCTCTCATAAGAGAGGCGTCGTGGGCGGACCATTATCCAGATATCGCTAAAGATCTGGAGTGTTTAGAATAGGGTTGATAACTGTAAATACCTTTCCCTCAAGACTGCTATCAGAGGCTTATTAGGGAAAAATAGAAAAGAAAGATACTATATATTACTATGGAGCACTCTTCACAATCTCGCTGAAAACACCCTCTTACATGCAACTTAACAGTCCCTATTCATTTGCGTGTGTGTGTGTGTGTTGTATGATTTGTCCAACATGTGTATTTGTCTATTATTTGTAGTTATTTTCAAGTCTGATATTTGTTTCCTAATTTGTCTGATATTTGTTGTGTTGTAGTTTTAGCCAAACATTTGTTGTTATGTTTCCAATAATTGTTGCTTTACTTGCCTATCGTATATTGTACCAAATATCTGTTGGCCAAACATTTCTAGTGTTAGTTGGCCAATATTTGTTGCATTATTAGTAAGTACATGTCGAGTTGTTTATCTGATAACTTCTGCGCTATTTGTACAACATTTCTTACGTTGTTCCACATGTGTTGTCTTGATTTCCAAGGAATTTCCCTGTCCTAAGAATACAAAAGAGCCAGTTAAATGGAGCTGTAGCCGCCACTACTTACAGGATACAGTGGTTGCGGTACCGTCCAATCTCCAGTTCAATACTCATCTCTGTCTACGGCGCACATAACTGTCATATTTACCTACAAATATTTTCTCAATTCCTTACTCATACTTTTAAATATAAAAATATCCAAATGTACAAATTACTACAGGAATCAATAGAAAAACATTGTTTTCAATCTTACTACTATATTTAGCCGCAGAGCGTGTTAGATATCCTCTTCTATACTCTATTAAATTAATATTTTATTACTTCCACTAAAATAGACAGTATGTGTAGAAAGTGAAGGAGGAAATTTAATTATGTTAATAATATTTATTTATTATCATATTTATCTAATATATTGAAAAGCATAACTAGAAAACAGAAAATCAAAATAAATAAAAAGTTTTCAATTGACTCTCGCCTAAAAGTTTCACGGACACTGTAGTTGTAAGACGAACTTTCCAGAACTCTCAACGTTTTCAAAGTATATACCAATAACTTAGAATTCCTACCATAGATTTTGAGACTCTCGAGTAGTTTAGCAGTTAAAGTAACCAAGGTAATTCTTAAAATTGGGTTAAGAAACGCGACAGAGACAGAGAGACTGTCCCGAATTCTCAGGTAATAAGCTGACATCAAAATGCGTGTTATTTATTCACGACAATTTACCCGTATCATAAAAATGAAAAAAAATTGTTAATGAGTATCTGTTAAAGACAAGTTCTATCAGAAGGAGTATAGGCGTCACTAGTTAGTTAAATAATCTAAACGGTTATTTCCACCACCAATGAATATAGAACTATCATACCTTCTGTAATCCGTCTTCATTGGTTTCTGCAAACCATCTTCTGTTGGCAAGCGCTTTCAGACATTGTCCATCTTCTGGCCGAATACATTTGTTCACTGTCACTGTCGGTATTCAACTGCTGTTTGCAGAAACCAATGAAGACGGATAATAGAAGGTATGATATTCACAAGTTAGTGCCTAACGCCAAGTGTTGGAGTGAAGAGGATTCGGCCAAATAGTCTTCAATCGGGTCGAAATTCCGCTCTGAGGGTGTGGAAGGAGAGAGAGCGCCACGTACAGCGATTCAGCAAACTCATAACAGTAAAATTAATGTTTGTAACATTATGTAGAAAACGAGGTGAGTTTCCTCAATCGCTGTACGTGGCGCTCTCTCTCTCTTCCCAATGTGCCTATGTCCTGTTTCACTTATTTGATTGTTATTTTTGAAAAACTCATAAACTTCATCCCAACCATCTTCTTCACAATTATATCACAGTCAACTAGCATCCTCTTATCTATATTATATCTTAGTATCTTTTTGGTAGTGTTTGAATTTTATGAAATTTATTTTTATTGTTATTGCTGTTTTATTGACATGTTATTTGATGGCATATCCATAATTTAAATTTTGAATTATCTTAAATAAATGGTATTATTAGAATTGAGTTCAATACTGAATTCACCCTAAAAAAAAAACAAAAAAAAACCTCTCATAGATGTTCACTTATAGCGTGTGTGTCATACCAAAATAAAAAATTTTCGATACTGAAGAACAGTATTTAAAAATCTGGCTACGCGTCCTACAAAAACGTTTTTCGCAAGCCAGATGACCACCGGAAGTAGCTTTCCTTCACTTATGAAGCAGTTTTCTTTAAAACAGCTGTTGGCACTGATTATCCTATCGCAGGCTTTCTGACAATGAGGTACTAGTGTATTAAATGGAAAGGAATGTGTTTGTCACGGCTCTTGTAGCTCTCATTCACTTCAATTAGTAACCTCTGGCATAAGTTTTTGTTGGACTAGTTCTTCTGAAGTGAATGATATTCTCATAAATAAGCTCAGGTTATTGTGTTCATTTCAAAGTGAATATATCTAATGGCGTGAAAGAAGAGCAAGCTTTCTCAAATTTAGTACAAATAAGCACATGATTTTGGAAGGCCAGTGGGTTATCTGAGTTCGAGTCGCCATGAAGCATTAACAGTGAGAGTTTGGTAAGGCAGTGTGTTGTCGTGGGACTTGCACTGAAATTAAGAGATGCAGGAGAAGATTAAGTCGAGGAAGATTGTTAAATCACTGTGAAGGGTCGAATTTGGTACATAGTAAAGAGTGTTTCATCTTCCTGCGGACTTACAGAAGGACTAGATAAGCAGAAGGCTTAGCGGTCCTTCTGGATTCTAAAATTCATGTCCACAATGGCCTAAGTAAAGTTTTGTAGAGCGTTATTTTTATTTATTTACGATTAGCTCGATATCCAGGCAGTCTGTGAAATTCCGACAGTAATGTTATAAAATAATAAAAATGGAGAAATGTAAATTCTGAATCCGATGTAAACATGATATTACTTGCTTTGATAGTTCTACAAAGGAAGGAATGAAAAAAGGAATTTAGATAAAAAGAATGATGTTGAGAAGGTTATAAATATATAAACACACTTGAGAGAAAAATTCTAAAATTTGTTCCCTACAACAAACATGAGCAAGGGGCTCTCGTCAGATTGGATGAGCGTTTAGAACTGACGGTAAGGTTCTGTAGGGCAGCACTACAGAAGATGTGTGCGACATGAACACCAGATTTTTATGGAGCATTCGATCGATTCGTAATATCGATTTACAATGGCGTATTAAAGTCGGAGATGTTTGTAATGCTATAAATATTAGTAAGGGTTACTTAATAGATCTCCTAATCAGCCATCTACAGTAATGTGCATATCAATTACATTATTTATCGCATTTTACTACATTATTTATATTATTGATATTCTTATGGGCAATGAAATTTTAATTAACTTTACCACAAAATTTCTTAAGTTTATTATTTCGTCCGCAATATATAGAAATGTAATTGCATCCTTAATACCGCGAAAAATGAATATATAAAACCAATGGATATTTTTGAGAAATTAAGTATTTCTGTATAGCTTTAATTCTATGTTTCTGTCACACATAAATGTTTTTATAGTGACACGATAGAAGTATAATCATATTTTCCTCTGACACTCATAATTTAATACATATTTGATAAGACATTCCCCTTTTTCGCCTTCTCAATACACTAATTTATCGAGAATTTGAGTTTCCCAAAAAAAAAAAAGAACTTTAGTTAAGCCACACGTACTGATTTCCTGAACTTCAAAACTTCTGCATAATAAAAAAAAATTTAAAAGTGTAACTGGGCTTAAGATAAATTATGTCTAACAATCTAGTCTGTGATTTTAAGCGGAATATGATTTATTCAGGATTACGAAAAGATATTTATCATATTTGGTTTTTGGCGAAGGCCGATTTTTACGGAGCTGACAATACAATATAATGGAGATGTACTAATTTATTTTCAATGATTTTCACGAATTAAAAATAATAAAAAATTGCGAATATGTTTTACTAAAAAAAAAATAACCGATATTTTCTTATATTTTTGGTTTTATCATACAAAAATAATGTCCAGCAATTTTTTCATAACGGAACTATTTGCAACGAAAGAAAGGTTTCTAATAAAAGTCGAGCAGTGATTTAGAAATACATTAATTTTGGGACTTTCTTTCTCCTATCACAATTATTCCGCCATTTCCTTTTTTAATAAACAGACAAACGTCAGGAGAACATGGATGGCTATGCAAGGGAGGAAATGACATTTTACGCCTCATCTTTGCCAATCTCTTCAGCTTTTCCTAGCCAAGCGCAGAAGAAATATCATGAAAATTTATATAAGTAGATTAGGTAAAATATTGTAACATCCATGACCATATTCTACAGAAATGAAAGTATTGTGATGACAAAATTACCATAAGAGAGGACCGCTGGAGTTTGTACAGATTCACTTAAATAGTACCGCTTTCAGCAAAATGTTTTTTCGGGAGTAGGGGGTCGCAATTTCTTTTTTTTAATTGCACATAATTATCAAATATTTTAGATTTTCTTTTAGCTTTTTATTTTCATTGCTAAACACTTAGAGCCTAAATACTAAACAATACAGTTATTAAAAAGATAAGCGGTTAAGATTATTATTATCCTTCGACTTCACTAAGTAACTGCAGTATCATTATTAACTTAATAATAATACTATCATGCCTTCTATTATCCATATTCATTGGTTTCTGCAAACCATCTTCCAATGAAACCAATGAAGACGGATAATAGAAGGTATGATAGTTCTATATTCATTGGTAGTGATAATAATCCTTTAGATTAATAATAATAGGCTGAAAATGAAAATGCATTTTCGTTTAGGCCTTTTGCTTCTAACCCGATCGTGGTAAGACAGCCAAAATATGCTATTTTGCGCTATATTCTATGTCCCGAAACAAAAAATTTGTTTTATATCTGTTTGATAATAGCACTATCTTTTCATAAAGATGTTGATTTCAATATAGTAAACAGAACCACTTTAATATGAAAAAAGTTTGCAGTTTAAATAATAAGGTATTAAATCAGTATCGTCTTGATTATTTTTAATTATAATAAATGAATAATTAAATTATATTTATTTAAAATGTATAACAATTTAAGGCAATCCGACAATGTATTGTATGTATGCTTTAACAATCTATGGTTCCGTAGAAGATAATCTGAGTGTATTCACTTAATTTTTTTAATAAAAAATTTTATTTTTTATCCACAACTTTAAGTGAAGAAAGTACAAATATATGTGAAAGAAAAAATTGTCTCATACATTCATATACTCAGATATCCGTCATAAATATTCATAGAAATATATTTAAAATGAGTTTTTACTACCTAGAAGAATAATAAATTTTTAATTTCTTAGAAAAAAAAATTGTTCATTCAACTAACGACAATGAAACAAAATTCGAATGTGAGAATATCTTATACTTGAGAGAGAAGGCAGACTGAATAAGAGTAAAATTTTAATAACTAAATAACTCTTGCTCAGAGAATTTAATAACTCGGAACACTCCTGCTGAATAGTCCCCTGGCTGATAAAATTAATTATTAAATAATTATTAACTCTCTCGCTCTTTCCAATCTATCCAACTACATGGTCTAAAAGAGGACAGCGTTGAGGGCAATATGAACTGCATCTTCCGACTTTGATAACACCGCAGATAGATAAGAATTATATTAATGGATACATGAGGGGCAAACTGACCGGGTGAACATGTTGTGGTTGTTGTTGGCCAGGATGCTGCCGGTACGCCCTCTCTGAACAAACAAACACTGCCTCTCGCGGTGGAGGTTCGCGGCACTCGGACGGGTCACTCTCTCGACACCTCGCCGACACAGCAGCCCGGCGCGCACTGAACCGAGCACCGCCCCTCCAGGCCCCGCCCCCTCCATGGGCCGGCCTCTCGGCCAATGGGAGCGCGGCTCCCCCACTCCCCGGCCCGTCCCTCCCCTCCTGAGAGAGAGGGAGAGTGTGTGTGAGGGAGAGAGAGAGAACCGTTCCCACACATTCTACAAATATTCCCATAGGGCGCGCGCGACGGGCGCTCTTGTTCCACAGAAACCTCCCGGACTCGTGAGCCAGCTCCTCGAGTGAGCCGTTCACCGGCACGACAAAACAGCCCTACGCTGATAACCTCCTTCAAGCAAGTCCGGCTTACCTTCAAAACGGCGACCGATCCACTCTTCCTTACATGTCCCAGCAGTACCGCAGGAAGGTGAGACTGCGAACAGCGACCGCGAGGGATAACAACTCCACAAATTAAACCTGTTTCTAATGGAGAGTTTTTGACTGTAAAGATGTAATGTCAGTCATGAACATGCGATCCAGGTGACACGACGTTCCCTCTCTCGTCTTCATGATAGCCCTGATGGCTTCCAATGTAAGTCGAAATGTCGACAGATAATTAAAAAATTTAAATTGTATTTTGTTTGGATCAACCTTGACCTAACCCCAACAAAAAAAAATCAGTAATAAACACGTTTCTGTTTTTAACGAGATGTCTCTCCGATTACTTGTTTAACTCTCGTCTAATTTTGACTTTATTTAGACTTTGATTAGGCTAGAAAAGTTTTCAATTAATACAAAACCAAATTCCCCTCTTGGAAGAATAAGCTAGCAATGAACCATTTTCTTTTATTACAATTGTCAACTGTGTTTAACTTAAAATGTTACTAAAATATTCAATTAATTAATTAATCATTAGTATTATTTTTTTCGTTCGAATCAGATTCGTTAGAGTAATGTAAATTTATAAATCAATTATTTTTGTACTCAATTTTAAGGAAAAAATAATTGATTGCCTGGATATAGAATCCAGGCAAACCTTTTCCTTTTTAACTGCATAAGTTCCCCCGCATGAATTTCTTGTAGCACTATAAATACCATTTTATATTACCAGACACATTAACTATTATTAATGATAATAATTAATAATAATGGTCAGGTTGTTAGCAGGTCTAGAAAAATTACGATAGCATGTTATTTAAAAACGAATCTAATATAATATGTTAGTTTTATGTTCAGAGAAGTTATTTCTTTTTTATTATGCTTGAAGTAATAATGCATTAAGGAAACTGAAATTAATTATCCAAAAAAGCATATTACAGTATCTTGATAGATATTTCAGTGGGGTCGGTACTCACCAGATCACTATAAATGATTACGCTACAGAATATAATCAAAACCGAAAAAAATATATTTTGTAACAGCACTCATAATAATTACGTAATCCGGAAGTTATTGTTTATTTGATCTCATTCTTATTCTCAATCGATTATTTTATCCATCCTATTTACTTTAGTTTAACATAACTATTAAAATCGAAGTAAACATACATACAGTAAAGAGTAGCATATCGATCTTAAGAACTGAATTCTACCATTCCCACTCTCCCGGGCAATGAGAATCCCCCACGTCACCTTTGGTCAAACTGAAATGTTTCAATTGCATGTTCAGAGTCTCGCGTTTTCACGTGCCTAGGTGACTTCAAGCAGTGTTTTACCAAAGCGCTCTATATACACAAACTACAACCGTTCGTTCATTCGTAATTGAAAAATATAATATAATAATTATATCGAATATGATGTGTTTCCCCACTCTAGGTACCTGAGGGCTCAATATTACCTCCTCTGTTATATGTCATTTACATGCAACATATCTACTCACTCACAGACAGACACACAAAAACATTCAGGCAAGACTCTTGACAGGCAAAAAAACAGGTCACTTGGTGCAGGCAAAGACTATTTACTCTCTTCTATATAGAATATATGTCTCTCTCAAACTATACGTGAGACATAAATTGAATGTCTATACCAAAGTAATGAAACCTATCAGTACATCCAGACTTACAATTTACTTGGAAATAAAATTTAAGATATTCAGACACAATACTAAGAAAACTATGATTAAAGGGGCCTTGTCCCTAAATACGTCTCCAACAATGCACTACACACACACAGAGTCTGCCTGCAATATAGAAATACAGAAAACTCCTTTCAAGGACAAGTTTTACAGATATACAAACACACTCATGCACAACATGTTTTCGCCCCTCACCCCCTCAAGAAGACTGATCAGACATTGATACAGAGACCCCCACTCGATGGCCAATAATGTCCGGGTAGGCCACGCTGGAGCGCTTCTTACATGACATCACCTATTTCAACAATTTTTAGTGCAAGAGAACAGAATAAAAAATCTAACTGTCCCATCCAGGACTCGAACCTGGATCTCCTACTTTCCGCACCGGCCCGGAGATCCAGGTTCGAGTCCTGGCTGGGACAGTTAGATTTTTTATTCTATTCCCCTTGCACTAAAAATTGTTGAAATTTACGTGGGGTTAAATACCACAAGAAAAATAATATTTATAAAATCACCTATTTCATTTCTCCATCTGCGGATGGGGTCTCATGTCCACAAATCGGTGTGGATTTATAAATTTACATTATAAATGACAATATGCATGTATAAGTGTATATGTGTGTGGATATCTATAATAGTTATAACAGTGATTTTGTCGTATACTCATATAATTCTAATTGTCAAACAGAAATTTTTTTTCTAATTAAACTTCCTATCAACAATTTAGGGTCATGGAGGTGAAGGAGATCAGAATTTTATGTTCTATATACCATTCTTGAGGTAATTATTTGTTCTATATGTCAATTAACAGTGATTTTGCAATATATATTTATTGTGGAAGTTGATATGCCAAAATGATTAAGTGATATACAATATAATACATGATATATCTGGGATAACATAAGAGTGAATTATAAATTACATATTAATTACAGTATTTATCAAGGGGCTCCCGGATTAAAAGTTTTTTAAAAGAGCGAAAATGTTAAAAACCATTGCTGAGGCGACATCTTGTTCCAACAGCGAGTCAATTACTACAGGGTCACCCTCTCTCACTAAATCATCCACTATAAATGTTTCCTTGCGTCATTTTTTTTTTTTTTTTTTTTTAAATAAATAGGATAAAAATACTCACACATACATTACAGCAACGAGTAAGAGATATTAGTCTAGATATTTATTACACTCTGTTAAATTAAAACATTTTGTAATTTGATCACCACAATGAATTTTTAAAAAATAACATTCAATGTCAATCACAATGACACCACTCTCAAATTATTTACAGACTATGTCCCCAGGAGTTTACGGGGGCATCATCGTTTGAATCGACGTGGAGGGATGTAGGGGTTGGAGTTGGAAGACAAGATCAGGACTAGTGGATTAGAATGGAATGGTAGTTTACTATGGAAAAGGCTGAAGCGGGAAGAAATGAAGTCTTGAACAAAAGGGATGTTAAGATTGTGGTGAAGGGAGGAATTGGATACGTAAAAGGGAACATTTGCGATTATTCTCAGGATTTTGGATTGAAAGTACTGGATTCGTTGGATGTTGGAAGGCTTGGTGGCACCCCAGATTTCTACTCGGTAAGTCCAGATTGGTCGTAATAAGGTTTTGTAGTGCGTCAGTTTGTTTTCTATCGTAAGATTGGAGTTCTTATTCATGAGTCTGTATAGAAGTCCATATCGCCAATTGAGTTCTTGTCTTTTAATTTTAGTATGTTCGCCCCATGTAAGTCGTGAGACAATGTGGTATTGTTAAATTTCACAATTTCAGGGAAGTTTTCCTTCCGCAGTTGGAAATAAACTTGAACGCATTTTGCCACATTGATTTTTATTCTCCATTTGCCACACCATTGTTTGATTTTTTCGAGGTGATCTTTTAGGTTTTTAGAAGCAGTTTTAGGATCGGGATGGGAGGATAGGATAGCTTTGTCGTCCAAAAAGTCATTGAAAATTATTTCTTCGTAGAATCATGAATATTTTTCTTCCTGAATTTTAGGCCAAAAATGTTTTGGAAGACTAAAATGTTCTACAAAACTGAAAAGTAATGAAAAAAAAAGTATTGATTCATATATTTTATATTTTGATTTGAGGAATTAAGCGTAATTTAATTTTATTGTTCCTATATTTGGTCACAGAGATTGGGAGTATATCTCCTATTTAACCTTCAAATGGTAAAAAGGTAGAGTTGTATTTGAATTAACCATAGCAATAACAGCTTTCCTGCAAAATAAAAACTACAGCATCAGGAGTAGAGAAATAATATTTCATTAAATATAACATGAATTCTGTAATTAGATTTAGCAGATTTTACAAATGCACACTAGACAGCATCTTGTCCTACCTCTGCATATGTTTAAGGCCGGACAAACTTAAGTCAGCACACTCAACATCCTGTCTATACTGAACCAGGAAGTGGATAAACATCCTCTAATATATGGGATATATTGCTGAAGTTTCCAGGTTGAACAATGGATACCAAGCTATCACCAGTTCAAATAACCTAATTGGGAGCTAATATTTGCAAACAATTACTCTTAAGCTTCAATGAACAAAATATGACCAAAAGTATTTTAAGGTAAATTTAGAGAATAACATGGTTAGTGTATTGGTTGACCATCGAGTATCACGGGTGAAAAATTAATTACATTTTTGGCCAGGAGAGAAAAATGAAGTGCTCCTAAATTAATGGGTAATTATTTTATTTTATTATTGCCAATGTTTTGGCTTAAATTGTAAGTCATCATAATGATGTACTGCTGTCTGTGATGTGACCAGAAACCTCCCTCGGAGATCTCTCCATGCATCATTATTGCCCTGATGATGACTTACAAGTAAAAATGTTGGCAAATAATAAAATAATTAGCCAATAATTTAGGATCACTTCATTTTTCTCTCCTGGTGGAAACCCTGATTAATTTTCCAACCTTCAGAGAATAACAAGCTTCTCTTGTTTTACCTAATAAACAGATGTAGTACGACAATGGCTGCCACTCAAGACAAAAATCAATTAATGGCTTCAATTTGTTAAAAATAACTAAATCAATATAGTAAAATTCTACCTGTAAACCTTATAATTTTTTTCCGGAAAAAAATATTGAATTTTATAATATAATAATAAATTCATTGAGATTAAGGGTCATAAAAGGTTTTGGGAAACAGTATGAATTTTCAATTCAATATAATTATAGAAAGGAACAATGTTCACGTATCATGAACCATGATCCATATTTTAAATAAAACATAAAAGCCTTATAAAGGGATAATTCAGAGATAGGTACTCAGTAAGCCATGACTAACACTTTAATAACTCACAAGCACAGATAACAAAACATGAGGTTACGTTGCCTCCTAGATATTTTATAATACAAAAAGTTTTATATTAAAATAATGTATAATATACATAACATATTATGTACTTCAACACCTTCCTTCATTGTTTAATCATACAACTTTCACCGTCTAACACACACACAGTCCCAGTTCTTCATTGATCTTCTTTAGTCGAGGACTGTGAAGGGGCTTAGTAAAACTATCGGCTGTTTGCTCTTGAGTCGCAACTCTTCTTATCTTCAGTGTACCATCTTGCACTTTCTCTCTCACAAAAAAATTCCGTAACGATCTGTGTTTTTTGCGTTTGTGCCTTACCGGATTTACGGCCAATTATATGGCAGCATTATTGTATACAAAAAAAATGCTTTCGTTATAGTTGGTGATTTCCTCTAAAAGTATTTTCAGCCAAACCACTTCTCTGGTGCCCTCGCTTGCAGCAATCCCCTCAGCATCGGTAGTAGATATGGCTACAGAAGTCTGCCTCCTGCTGAACCATGAGACAGCACCACCAGAATAGATGCATACTATTCCTGATGTTGACCGACCAGTCAATGTATCACCTCCAAGATAAGCATCCGAGTAGCAATAAAGATTTCCCTTACCATGGTCTCTTTTGTAGAGCAGTTATTATTACATGATCATTATCATTAAATTTATCAAAAGTTTTAAACCAATCCAATCTGTGAGTAATATGGTGAGTAGCTCCATTATCTACAAACCAAGTGTGCTTATTTGATTCTGTCAAAAGAGCATCTGAACTCACTGTACCTTCACTAGAATTAGTTTGCGTACATTTAGCCTTTGCTGGTTTAGGAGGTCTACCATCAGCAATCCAAAATCTACATTTTTTAATAAAATGACTTTTATGGTCACAGTAAGCACTTTTTATTTGGTTTTTATGAAAAGCAGTTTTATATGGTTTATCTTTATTTATTTTTCTACTTTCTATTATTGCCTTAGCATGTAAAACCTCTTCAGAAACATTGGTAATTCAATTATTTTCAAATGTGCATAATTTTTAGTTAAATTTTTATTGTCATCATTAATCAATCTCCAACCGTTGGTAAGAGATTTAAATGTTTCAGGTAAACTTTTCAAAATTTTACAAATCAATAAAACATCTTTGTTACCTTCAGGTTGCTTTTCTATTTTCTGCTTAAATTGGTTCCAATTATTTGACAGTCTTAATATAAATCCCACTGAATCGTCTCCAGGTAGCCACTTATCTTCGAAAAACTTGTTATACAGATCAGATATTCAGTCTTCAGAAAACGTATCGAAGAGTTGACACAGTCCTAACCGTAAATATCTAGCAGTTTCAAATCTTCGCACTTTCGCGAACATTTCTTCTGACATATTGTTAGACATTATTAACAAAGCTTGATTGTCTGTACCGTTAAACAGAGCTAGTTCCTTTTTAAGGCTTTCTGAAACTTCGCCATCTAATGAAGTTGCCGGCAATGTCCCTGACCCATCAGCAATTTCTGTGGCTCTTGGTATTATAAGTAAGGCCAATCGTAGTTTTGCCTTCCAGTAGTCCCAATTGGATTTTTCTCCCAAGTGAGTAATTTGAGGCACCGAGAATGACTTCAATTGCAATCCCATCTTGAACTCAGAAATTGTTGGTTACCGTGCGGCCAAAGACAATCAAAATTTCACGTATTATTTCTTTATAGGCGCAGAACCCATAGCCTGTTCACGTATGATGAACCATGATCCATATTTTAAATAATACATAAAAGCCTTATTAAGGGATAATTCAGAGATAGAAACTAGGTACGCCGTGACTAACACTTTAATAACTCGCATAAACAGATAACCAAACATGAGGTTACGTTGCCTTCTAGATGTTTTATAATACAAAAAGTTTTAGGTAAATAATCTAAAAGTTTATTTTCACTACCAATGAATATAGAACTATCATACCTTCTATTATCCGTCTTCATTGGTTTCTGCAAACCATCTTCTGTTGGCAAGCGCTATCGGACATTGTCCATCCTCGTGGCCGAATACATGTCCGAAAGCGCTCGCCAACAGAAGATGGTTTGTAGAAACTAATGAAGACGGATAATAGAAGGTATGATAGTTCTATATTCATTGGTAGTGAAAATAACCTTTTAGTTCCTGGTAATTATTGGAGTTGGTGAAAATGGTGATTTGTTTCTATATAATTGCTGGTTGGTTATTGTTCTCAATTACAGGTGGGTGGTATAAATAAGAAATGGTCATATAACTCCACAGTTCACACATTTATTTTTAAATGAAGAACACTTTCAAAGCCCATGCCTCATCTTCAGTGCTCTAAGAGTGCACCAAGAGAGGTGAACTCTCTCTGACCTCTGGCTATATTGTGGAGTATAATGTAAATAACAAATAAACTAACTCCTGAGCCATTGGTTCCAGGTTCCATTTACAAAATTTATTAATAGAATTATAGAATAAATCTATTTATAAATTTTGTTTATTAAAAGTTAAATATTTAAGCTTTAAGAAACTTGAAATATTGTTTGTATGTTGTTTGTAGATGCCTGGGTTCTGAAGATGAGACATCAGTCTCGAAAGTGCTAAAGTTTAATTTAGTATAATTCTTACTGAGTGAAGTTTATCAGTTTTATTCCTTATAATAAGTTATCTATCTTTAATTTCCCAAGTGTTCAGCAACAGGGGTGTATAAATTGAATGTCTACCTAAAATTTCGACAGTTGTATACAGACAGTGACAGTGAACAAATGTATTCAGCCAAGAAGATGGACAATGTCCGAAAGCGCTCCCCAACAGAAGATGTTTTTCAGAAACCAATGAAGACGGATAATAGAAGGTACAAAAAGTTTTATATTAAAATAATGTATAATATACAAAACATATTATGTACTTCAACAGAAATAGTAGCTGGTGAATAATAGAGGTATTTCAATGAATTGTTAAATTCCTATAAATATTAATTTAACTGTGGTTTATTATCCCACTAAATTTTAAACAATTAATGAGAGGGAATAGGATAAAAAAATCTATCTGTCCCAGCCAGGACTCGAACCTGGCTGTTCACTGTACCACATAAATTTCCCCAGGCCATTTTTAAGAGGTTATGGATAGTAGATTAAATTCAGACAGAATAATCTAAATCCAAATTCTTCAAACAGAGCCATCAAAAGCTTCCTAATGATTATATTTATAATTCAGCTGAAGAATGTAATTCCCTGACTAACCTCTCCTCCTGAAGCTTGGCGACCAACTAGCCAAATTGAATAGTTTTTTTTGTTAAAACAAGCCAAAAGAAAAAAAAAAAAAAAAAGCGTGCATATAACTGAAATGATCAAATTTCTGAATTATTTACAAGGTTTTCATTAAGGCAAGAAAACTTTGTTTACTTTGTAAATGAATTATTGAGTGGATTTTTTTGTAATACATAAGTGAAGATAATTTTATTTATATTACCTTCACTTTTCAAGAATTAATATCCTCAAATAAGTATATCAGC
This sequence comes from Oncopeltus fasciatus, assembly GCA_000696205.2. NCBI lineage: Eukaryota > Metazoa > Arthropoda > Insecta > Hemiptera > Lygaeidae > Oncopeltus > Oncopeltus fasciatus. The sequence continues at coordinate 415,750 of KZ807027.1, forward strand.
TACACTTGGGTATAAAATTTGTTAACTAAGAAACAATATTTCACTGATCATACTTTGAAAATTATTCAATTGTCTATATAATAATAATAATGAAAATAAAACATTTAGGTTTTAGAGGGTCTCTATGAAGATAAAAAAAATCCTTGAATATTATAGATTCGGTGGAGTTTGTGGGTGGATAAAAAATTATTCAGTTTTCTACCAAAGTACCCCATATTAATTTTTACACTTTTAATTTGGCTAAGAAATATTATATTTCATTGATCTAGAACATTTTAATTTTCCAAAACATTTTTTGGCCTAAAATTAAGGAAGAAAATATTCATGATTCCCCAAATAAATAATTGTCAATGACTAATTAGCAAAAAAGTTAAATTTATATACATACAAAAAAAGAAGATAATAAGTAGGGATAATTGCATTTTATTAAATTTCTATCTTACAAGAAACTTAATATATCCTTTGAAAACAACTATATAAATGACATCAATAAATTACATATATTTTATGAAGTTTATCTTTAAATTATTGATATTGGTTGACCGTTGAGTTATAAGTGCAGAAACTTGAAATATAAAATAAATTAAACAAAGTGGAAGAAATTGAATTTCGACTTGACCTATACAGCGCAGAAAATGAAGAGAGAAGAGAGGGTCTTAATGTCAAGTTGATGGACATAAGACCATCTCCCTTATACTTAAGATCTCCAGTGTTTCTCGAAGTAAGTCAGATCGTTACTCTTCTCATTAGTATCTATGTTCACTTTCAATTTTAGTCTCTTCTAGTTTTAATGTTTAAATATTTTATAAAAATAATTTTATTTGTTGATACTTAATAAATTGTTTATGGATAATAAATGTAATGTTTGATATTAACATCAGCAATTTCTGTGGCTCTTGGTATTATAAGTAAGGCCAATCGTAGTTTTGCCTTCCAGTAGTCCCAATTGGATTTTTCTCCCAAGTGAGTAATTTGAGGCACCGAGAATGACTTCAATTGCAATCCCATCTTGAACTCAGAAATTGTTGGTTACCGTGCGGCCAAAGACAATCAAAATTTCACGTATTATTTCTTTATAGGCGCAGAACCCATAGCCTGTTCACGTATGATGAACCATGATCCATATTTTAAATAATACATAAAAGCCTTATTAAGGGATAATTCAGAGATAGAAACTAGGTACGCCGTGACTAACACTTTAATAACTCACATAAACAGATAACCAAACATGAGGTTACGTTGCCTTCTAGATGTTTTATAATACAAAAAGTTTTAGGTAAATAATCTAAAAGGTTATTTTCACTACCAATGAATATAGAACTATCATACCTTCTATTATCCGTCTTCATTGGTTTCTGCAAACCATCTTCTGTTGGCAAGCGCTTTCGGACATTGTCCATCTTCTTGGCCGAATACATGTCCGAAAGCGCTCGCCAACAGAAGATGGTTTGTAGAAACTAATGAAGACGGATAATAGAAGGTATGATAGTTCTATATTCATTGGTAGTGAAAATAACCTTTTAGTTCCTGGTAATTATTGGAGTTGGTGAAAATGGTGATTTGTTTCTATATAATTGCTGGTTGGTTATTGTTCTCAATTACAGGTGGGTGGTATAAATAAGAAATGCTCATATAACTCNGAAGGAAATAAAATTAGTAAGTAATAATGGAATATATACAATAGGTAATTTTTTTGCATTAAAACCCTACAAAAGTTTTTTTTTCTGCATTTTAGAAGAGATTTGTTTTTTTAGTACTGTTCTGTAGTCAGTAAAATTAGTGTACAGTCGTATTTTAAGTGTAGATATATGTCTTCATGCAAAGTCACAAGGACAGTAAGGAGGGTCTTTCATATTAACCCTATAAACATAACTATTGACTGTGCTGCCCTGTAATGACTTAAATCAGGTAGAATTCTGTCATGTGCTTTGCTTTTTACAGTAGGGTAGGTATAATTGTCTTGGTGTGTGTAAATTGCCATTTTTGTAGTGCCTCTTTGTGTAATACATATTTTAGGTGTTTTTTTTAAATATGTTTGTTTAACTTACAATAAGTTGATTGTAAATAATTATAAAAGTAAACAAAAACATTACTTCATTCATGAAGGTAGCAAAGTTGATGAGAATTAGAGTTATAAAACAATATCCAATACTTAACACTTTATATATATTTTTCTTCTAATTGCTGAGCGATTTTAGAATCAATGATTCCGTTATTAGAGCTCAGTCACCTCATAACGTGTGTTCCTGCCTTGGTTGCTCTAGGTGCACTGGATCCTTTTTTTCCTACCAACTCCACATTACACAAATTTTTGTACAAGTCTTTCTCTGATATTAGCAACATACTAATTTAAATTTTCCCTAAATACCATTTTTTAATTCATCATGGAGAATTAGCCCATGAATTTTAGATTTTAATACTAATGAAAAATTTAAATTCTTAATTTCATTAAATATATAATTTGGAGTTAATTTTTGTATTGTCTATTATAGTATATATTTTTTTACACTACAGTTAATTTAATTTTTAATTAACTTAAATAAATTTGAAATATAATTTTTTTAAATCATTAATGTCACAATTTTCAATGTTTATAACCTCTCAAGTCCCCCATGTGACTGGCCCCATGGCCAGGTCCTTCCAGGTGAAGCTCGGAGTGCTGTATTGATTATTTTTATTTGAGCTGATGGCAAAGTTGATGTCATTAAGGTTATTAAACAACACCCAATGCTTCGCACTTTTTATATATTTTTTCTCTAATTGCTCAGCGCTTACAGAATCAGATTCAATGATACCAAAGTGATTTTTTTTTTTTTTTTTTGGACAATATCCTAAGAATAAAAAATTGTGTTTTAAATAATTTTTTTTTAGCTTAAGTTTATTGTAAATATGATTATAAAAGTAAAAGTCTGGTAGGAGGTGCAGGCACAATCCTGACTCTCTCTCTGGGCAGCATGATCCCGAGCTACAGGGGATGAGAACATTGGGCAGGCAGCCAGGGGCCGAACACATCCTTCTACAATAAATATTTATTTGGTTGTGGTTTATTATCCCACATAAATTTTAAACAATTAGTGAGTGGGAATAAAATAAAATAAAATTTATCTGTCCCTAAGCAAAGAAAAAACCGTGACTGTCCCAGTGGTGCAATGGATAGCATACCGGCCCCGCAAGCAGAACCAGGTTCCAGTCCTGGCTAGGACAGATACGATTTTTTTTTATTCTATTCCCACTCATTAAAATCCTCCAACATAATCCTCAGTTATATACACTTGTGAGAGAAGTCTAAGTGAGTCTGCGGCAGTTGCTGGGTGGGTAGGGATATTCTCTCTTACAGTTAATATTGAAACCTATAAATTTTGCCTTTAGTGTTTTACCATGATTTTCATTTACTTTCAACTGGCCTTCTATTTTTATTATTCATCTTTTTATTCTAAAAAAAAAAAATCTTAAAGCACACCTCATTTATTTCTGTCAAAATGGCACTGGCGTTAATGACCTACAGGTTGGCACAACTTAAAAAAAGAAAAGAAAAGAGTATATTTTTTAATTAAATTTTTTAAAATTAATTTTCACTTAGGATGCCTTAGTTAACTTTGTTCATTGTCTTCAAAATAATAAAAAATAATTTAAAAAAAATAAAATATTAAGATGCCCCAGTAGTGGAAAGAATCTAACATGTGAGTGACGAAGGTTAACACCTTATAACTTGGATCAAAGAGGAAATCATTGGAGTATAATCAATTAATTGATAACACATTAATTAATTTAATATATATTGAGTATTAGTTTTGAAAAGCTCAATTAAAAGTGTGGTTATTAAACATTAGACCACTATTCATTGCTATAATTGTTTTTTTTTTTTTTAACTTTTTTTCCTTCTTTTAGGGCAATATTATTTTTGTATTGTTTTCAACATTTAGAGCACCAAGTGCTAAGTTTATGGATCCAATACCAATTATGAGTTTTGAAGGCATAAAATGAACATGAATCATGTATGCCAAAACATTTAGCACTATCTTCCAGGGCTGTATTTTATTACAAAAAAATGGTGAGAATCACCCCAGAATCATTTTTCAGAGATACTCATTTCTATTCTATTTTTAATTACGCTGTTAATCAATCTAATGAAAATTATTGATAATGATAGTGAAAAACATATAGGTATTAGAATATACCAATAACTGCATGAACAGGGGGTGAGTTGGTCACTGCAAATTCACAAGATGAACTTGAAGGCATAGAAAACAAACTGACTAAATGAAATAATCACAACTAAGATACAAAGCCTAATTGGCTTATTTATAATGAGTCAATATAGGACTATAAAATAAGCTCTCTTGGACCAAACCCATTTATGTTGAGGTGGAAGTGAAAGCCTATGAGCAAGATATGAGATGATACTTTTATACAAATAGCTAAGTACATTCTTAAATTCTTGAAGTATAAATATAAAGGACTTGAGATATAGAGTTGTTATAATGATAAATTTAAAATTGACTAAGTTGTCAATTGGCTCAAGGCAAAGAGATTTATGTCAAAAATAACTTGCAACCCTTTGCTTCTAGCCCCATTTATGATGCTAATTTAGTTATTAATTGCAAAATGTTTTCAGTATTGGTCATTTTTTTTCTCAAAATAAATAAGAAAAACTTCAACTCTTGATACAAAATATGAAATTCAGTCTTCAAAAAAAATTATTCTTAGGTTTAAGGATATTTGTTCCACAAGGTGTACTGGGACATGTCAAGATCAGAATTCCTATACTTTGTAAACTCAATAATAATAAAAATACTGTAAATAAATAAATTAAATAAGAACTTTTGGAAATTTATTAAATAACTAAAGTATGTATCAGATTCACTTTTCACATGCAATAAAGGAGATCACTCTCTTTGCTTAAGGACAATGGACATGGAGTGGAATAACATCATAAATCAGATAGAGGAAGAAGCTTCTCTTTATTGTTAGATATTGGTTTTGCAGTACTTGTTTAAACAACACCAGTAGTACTATCAAAATAAACTACAGGCTAACAAGCTAATTTAAACAAAATACAAGCAATACTAGTGGGTTGGAAAAAAATAAAATAAAAGACCACAATAAATTAAAAAAGTTTGTTATTTATTATTTTGTAACAATATGAGAATAAAGTTAAGAGCGAGAGTTTGGTCCTCTCTTTCTTCCAAAGGTTTGCACGACATTCACAAAGCGCCTGTTGTACTGGATACGCCTTTTAGCTCGCCCAGTCTTCTTTTTCTTCTTTTCCATCTTTTCAACCTGAAAATATTTTTTTTCTCTTTTAAAACTTCAAGTAAAAAAAAATTAATAATATCTTTAAAGAAAAAAGTTTCATTGAGACTGACATTTCAAATAATTTATTATCACAAAAGCTTTGCACATCTTGTATTTAGAAAATATTATGCATTGCACAGTATGCACATAGTGTTAGTCAGCTTAAATAGGAGAGTGAGTAAAGACTAAATAATCTTTAATGGCCCTGGTCTTATTAAGATGTATTTAAATCATTAATATTAATATATTTTAATAATTAAATTATTAAGATGTATAACACATTGCAGGTTAAGTATAGAGAGCTAAATTCACACAAGGAATCTCTTTCCAAAATTTCCTGTTTCTCAGCAAGTGTCTTATTGTTATTTGTAATATTAATGCTTTATTATAAATATTAATGGAGAAACCAGTGTAATAAAAAAAGTTCATCATAAATATATATTTTATCTTCAAATGGAGTAGAATGTGGAGAGTAAAAATATAATTTAATAAAAAGAAATACTAATGGAGAGCAGAGTTGGATTTATGCAGAAGAACCATCGGCCAAACCCTAATGATGTGGAAGGGCAGCCAATAACTCAGTGAATACTTGGAGATAACCTATATCCAAGATCCCAGCTCCAAGTTATTTGGCTAAAAATTATCAGAACAAAGATACATTCCACTTACCCTCTCTCTTTTTTTAGTGATCAAAATTAGAGAGAGCTATATCAATGAGCACCGATTTAGAAGATTGGGGTCACCTTAAGAATTCAAGTTGATGTGTGGTCACATTGAAATATTTCTTATATTTAATAAGAAAATTAAATGATACTTTAGTTGCTAATCTCTAGAAACTAATTGTCAAAGAGGAAAACCGTTATTTTATCATTCATTATTAGTATCATATAAATTAGTGCTTTTCCAAGGAAAATATTATCCATGTTTGATTATCTTGATGAGAATTTGTTTTTACTTTAGGCAATACTTAAGATTTATATTAGAAGTTTGTCACTTTGGCTCATTTGACCTACAAACTATGATAATTGTTTCAATAACATTGAGCTGATATAAGCTTTTAAAAAGCATGCCGCTTGAAAGTAGCACAAAAGCGAGAAATTTCCTTCGAATGTTAGAGCAAATAACTACAGCAATGAAATTATGATGTGTAATAAGCAACCCAGCCGACTATGGTTTCTTCATTTTAAGAATTGAGGATGCTAGAGAACAAACACACAAAGTAAAATCATGCACATTGATTTTATCTCTTGCTTTTGTTTATAATGACCCATAGGGTTAATGGTGTGCTCCTGAGAACAACAGCTGTAATTGGGTATCATTATTCATAGAAATGATAAAAATGACAGTGATAAAAAATCAAGTGACCCAGAATGGGGTGCTAACAACAGACCTCTAAAAAGCCAAGAATAAACACATAGACGTAAAGGCACATACACATTAGATTATATACGGATACAAGTGATAAGTGCCCATGAGATCATATAAACAGGTTAAAAACTATGGAAAACCCACATTGCATCTGTGAAAAAATTTGCCCCAAAAGGTTTGGACGAACTGATCTTCAACTGTCTTCGCCTTAAACACCCTCCAGTAAGCTGATTTAGAAAATACAAATGTGTAGCTTTTAAAACGTGTCTGGAATCTCAAGCTAACTACTTGTCTTTTTGTAAGTACTTTAGATTGAAAATAACTGATGATTTATTATGAGTTTAAAAATAAAACATAAATATATATTACATGTAATGCATTACAGGAAAATGTACTCATAGGATGGCCTTCAACGACTAATCACCAGACATTGGCCCCATACTTTCTTTTAAAGTAACATAAAATTTTATAAAGTTTAAATTAGAGGGGGGAGACTCTTTAAAAATTGTTTTGTGGGTTCAGTAATTAATCTTGAATCTGTGAATGATAAACTGTTACTGTTCTGAAGTAATCAAAATAACAGTCTTAGTAATGATTTGTTAGGCTAGCTATATATTATAACTGACACATTGACACAGGTCTATGAATCAAATATGCAAAGCACAAGAACACGGACCAATTTCCAAAGAAATTTATTTTTGATTCTTAGCCTAGAAACTTGAAAATGGGACAGAATTGTCTATATTAAAGCAAATTAAAAACAAAAATTTACAACTTACCTTGGGTGTCTGTCCCTTTACTTTTCCAGCTCGAGCAAGTGATCCATGCACCTTACCTGCAGAAAATAGTTATGAATTTTATTTGAGACATTACAAGAACCTTCAACAAGTTTAGTCTTACATTCGATAAATATCATGTGAATACTAACATAGGATGTTGTTTCCCCCAACCATTTACAAAAGCAATAAAGTAGAATATTAAAACTGAACATGGTAGTGTGGCCATAAAGCTGCATAATTTAATACAAAAAGCAAAAAGGTACTAACAAAAATAACTTATAAACCATTTGCTTTAAAATAGAAATAACAATTATTATCAGAAATAATATACTGTGCCATGACTAAGTATCCCAACCAGCATTGAGGGTGGGTGGAGTTGCAAGTCTTGAACTTCATTTAGCACTATTCTGCTATAACAGGATCCAAATAAAAGATGCAATATTGTGCATTATATTTGGATTTAGTGCAAACTTTCATCAACAGAAGTCCATTTTGGCCTCGTCATCAATGCAAGCATAGCTGAATATGTTATTTATTGCATTGTTATTTTTTGTTCACGTAGGCTTCGTCGGTCGTCAGATGTATTTACCATTTCATCTTCCGGGTTGGACCGAGTCAAATTGTTGTTATTTGCCGAGCTTTCGCACATCATGTGATGGCTTCTTCGGGAATAACTCTCATTCTCTTTTCAGCCCCGAAGAAGCCATCACATGATGTGCGAAAGCTCGGCAAATAACAACAATTTGACTCGGTCCAACCCGGAAGATGAAATGGTAAATACATTGTTATTTTTGTTTATCAGATATTTATCAACATAATTTGATTTGTCATTGAGCTTAAATATATAGAACTTACTAAGAAAAATTATAGATAATGGAGAGCAGGAAATAAAAAAAATAAGGCACATAGTTATCTTGACTAGGACAAGAATTACCAATTAGTAGGTGGAAGATTTACCAAAATATAAGGGGTATTCTTAATTGAAGAAAAACACTGACATAAAAGGCACAAGGCAAAACTAATAACAGTTTCTAAATTATCCATACATGGTAAGGGGTGTGGCTATTCAATAACAAGACTGATGCTGCTACAGAAGAACTAAGCATGCGCCAAATTCCAACAATCAACAGCTGTGCAGTGTAAAGCCTTCTCTTTCGATTGCAGTGCCTCCCGTGTTTGTCTAGAAATCAGTCTGGCCGTAACCTTCGTTTATGTAAGAGGTGTTTGTTTTGTTTTGCTGAAAACAGGGTAGGTGTAATAGTAGATCAACAAATTGTCGAGAAAACTCACATGAAATTCGGTAAAACCCTACTGAAACTAATCGTTTATTAAAAGAAATTCATGGTGATGAAAGTTAAGTCTAGTAAAATATTTTATAGCAATAGTCTCATTATTTAATAGTCACACCTTATATAACGAAATAATTTTGAAAAAGCATGAATTTGGAATACTAGGTTTTTACTTATTCTATTCATATCCAATGTGGTAAGGAGAGAATGAATTTGGGTCTTTCCAAGAAAAATGTAGAGACTTGTACTTTTCTCTTTCTCTCTCCCTCTTTTTTTTATTTTTTTTAAATACCAATTTTACCTGATTTTTATCATTACAAACAAAATATGAATAAAAATCATCAAATGAAATCTTAAGACAAGTCATGGCTTACTTTTGGAATCATATCTTCAGTTGTGATATTAGTGTTGACAATTATGATAAGTAGTGTAATTAAAATGATTTTTAAACATTGTATAAAATATTATATTCAAATGAGGAGGATTAAGTGTGTGGATTTTTATACTTTATATAAAACAGTGATGCATTACTGCAACAACTATGTGCCATGACTAAGTATCCCAACCAGCATTGAGGGTGGGTGGAGTTGCAAGTCTTGAACTTCATTTAGCACTACTCTGCTAAAACAGGATCCAAATAAAACATGCAATATTGTGCATATCATTTGGATTTAGTGCAAGTAGAATGAACTGACAATAGAGATCCTTAGGGGGGAAAAAATATTGGTGTTTTTCGTAACATAGAATTTTTGAGTCTCAGGAATATGGATTGTGGGCGAAGAAGAAGCTTCAGAAATTTATAAGATAATATACAAAATCAGTCAATTAGTCGCACCTAATTTAAATGCTAGGTCATTATACACAAGTTTGTTTTAAATGAAATGAAAATAATGAAAATTACAACCACTGCCTCTCATATGTATAACAAACACTAAAGCGCATTAAAATGAAAATTTGACACTCTCTTATGACAAAGGATTTGAGTTTGCTGGGTTTGTTTTGTATAATTCTTTACTGGAAGATGTCAAACTTAAGAAAACCATAAGAATGGTCCAGTTTTGTAAGTACTTTAGATTGAAAATAACTGATGATTTATTATGAGTTTAAAAATAAAACATAAATATATATTACATGTAATGCATTACAGGAAAATGTACTCATAGGATGGCCTTCAATGACTAATCACCAGACATTGGCCCCATACTTTCTTTTAAAGTAACATAAAATTTTATAAAGTTTAAATTAGAGGGGGGAGACTCTTTAAAAATTGTTTTGTGGGTTCAGTAATTAATCTTGAATCTGTGAATGATAAACTGTTACTGTTCTGAAGTNTCTCTTATGACAAAGGATTTGAGTTTGCTGGGTTTGTTTTGTATAATTCTTTACTGGAAGATGTCAAACTTAAGAAAACCATAAGAATGGTCCAGAAATGAACATTCCTAGTCTTACTGTCTTTTTTAATTTTCAGAATATACTTAACACATTTTCAGACATTAAGACACTCAACTTTAGGACATGCAGGATTTTTTCAAAATTGAATTTTATAAATGACATTAAGCCTTCCTCAAGGGTTAAAAATATATGTGTCCATGTTATATTAGAGTGAAATATTCGTTTTGTACATTGGTAAACCTACATGACCTACATTCTACAGCTCAAATTTTGTTAATGATAGAGGGGGAAAAAAAATTGTATTTAGCTATAACACTGTGCCATGACTAAGTATCCCAACCAGCATTGAGGGTGGGTGGAGTTGCAAGTCTTGAACTTCATTTAGCACTACTCTGCTAAAACAGGATCCAAATAAAACATGCAATATTGTGCATTATATTTGGATTTAGTGCAAGCAGCATGACCTAATAATAGGGATCCTTAAAAAGGAAAAAAACAAGGAAGTCTTCGGTGCTAAGCATTATGCTAATTGAAATTTATATTAAGGAGTAACATAATTCATTGTTATTGCTTATATTATATTATACACAGGAGTAGCAAATTATATACTCCATCAATGCAGAATGTTCCAATTGGTATGTAATATTAGGTCTGTATATATTATTTATGTTTGTGCAAAATTAAAAAGAAAGATAAATGTACAAAAAAAGAGCTAAGTGTTTTTAAGAGAGAATATTATTCATTATTTTTAACACTAAAGAACCACCTTTTTCCAGTTTAATTATCTATAGAAAATAAAAATTGAAGAAATAATGGTAATAAGCACTAATGACCAGTAGCAGTCAATGTGCAATTAAAAAAGTTATGACAATAGATTTTCCAAAAAATCCAAAAAGCATTTTAGTTGCCTAAATCAAAATGTAATAACAATTAGTTTTTTGTTTTATTTTTTTCTGTTAATGCCTTATTTAAAGGTTTTTGATATCAACAGAATTAACATGTCATTCTCATTCAGATTATTTTAGGCAATATATATATAATTAAAGTAAAATGATAGAAAGTGAATTGTTATTTTTTATTTTCACCATAATAGATTAATTATAAAAATTAAATTATCAATGTTCAGTAAGCACAATAGTTTATTAAAAAATTATTATTCAAATCTCACTAAGAAAAATGTATAAAACATAGATATAGAATAATGTGAAATTAATATGAAGAATTTTATATATGTTTCAGCAAATAAGAAATGAAATTTTACAGCTAAAAATACATAGGCCATAAAAAAGAGTTTAACCATTATTATACTGGATAGAGAAATAGAAGACTCACCTCCGAGCAAAGGGATAGTCAAGTCAAGTGAGTTGCTAGGGAGATCAGTGATGAGAAGGTCATCAGAGAGAGGAGCACCACCACAAGCAAGTCGCACTAACTGGTGAGGGACATTCTCCATTGCTGCAACACGCTCCTGCAAAATATAATTCAATCATTTTAATTTTAGGTTGTTTTTTTTTATTGAGTGGGGGTACATAGATGCTAAATTAAGCAACTGCAAGTCCCTCATATCACCCTGTAATGAATTTGGCCACAATAATTGAAATCCATAAATGTATTTTTCTATTAAGTTATGGGGATAAATAATAAGTCACATCAAAATTATTTCATAATATAAATTTAAAGTTTTTAATTCATCTTTTTATAAGCCTAAAACTTTAATATAGTTAAGTTATTCCATTAAGCTTTAATTTATCAAATTTTTGTGACCAAAACAATATCAAGTGCTGTTTTTCTAAACACCACTACCATACTTGGTAGTTATTAATAAATGCACAGAATATTTCTTTAGGCAGAAATGTTTTATGTCTTCTGATGAGATTAGGCTATTTACAGAACAGTTATAACAAAATACATAACTTAAAATAATACATGAAGTAATAAACATAATTGAGAGCAAAAAGGACTCAAAAGCAGATAACAAATGTCACATCCAAGCTAGGCTAATAATGCAAAATATGAATACTAGACAATACTATCATTCACATGAGAAAAAATTGTGGGTTAGAACTAATTGGAAGATCTTTAATGGTTAATGTTTAGCCTTGAGTATTTACTATTTTAATCACTCATTTTACTTTTTTTTTTCAAATCCAAGGATACTTAGCCCGACTACCTAGGCCGGAGATGTTTTTTCCATTCTTAAATGAAACTAATTAGCACATATTAATAAAATATGGAGAGCATTCCCATGCTATTATAACAACATATAAGTTGATAGAGAATTCATAGTTCGGAAGTTGCGCACAATACTAAAAGTAACAGACTTGGATTCTCAAACTTCGTGTTTTCTGAACAATATTCATGAAATAATTTATTTCTAATAACTTTTTTTTATAAATGAGTTTAGCAAAATTAAAAAGAGTCATTCTTATTAACAACTGATTATTTTGCAGTTATCAATCCAAATTACAACTAAACCTTGCTAAAGCTTGAAAGAAGCTAATAACCAACCTCCATGTTACCTATAGCTAAAAGACAAGATTACATCACTATACCATAATTAATCCAGCATTCTAATGGTACCGATTATTTGCTTCATTCTCATTGAATCCTCCTTGAATTTTTTTTTTTTTTTTTAATCGGCCCTCTGCTACCGCTCTGGTAGTTATAGGGGAAGGGAGCAACATTTGGTTGTATCTCACCAACATTATTAACAATTCAGAAAATCAAATCTCCTATCATGCCATTTGAAGCACTGCAATTCCCTAGATCTGTTCATGAATAAGAGCCAAAGGAAATGGAACCTTGGATCAAAATGAAGTGATGGAATGTTAAAAGTCCTCAGTAAGCAACTGACATCCAAATTTCTTTGAAATTAGATATTTAAATATCTGAAAATTAGATTAGAAAAATATTTTCTTCTATATGAATAATAATGGTTGTCAAATTTTTGTTTAAAAAAATGTATTAAACGAAACAAGATTTAACTGCGAAACCATTAATAAGTATTCTCATCCTTAAAATTATTTAAAAGATAAAAGCCAGAGGAAGCACATGGTGGCAAGAGTTGAAAGCTAACCTTAATAACTCCAAGCGTTTCATCCCCATTATATTCAACCACATGGTTATCCTGTCCTCTAACGAAGAGAACGTTTCGGTTGACCTGTAAAGGAAAAATACTACTATTACAAACCAGAAATATATAAAGTATTATAGCATAAGTACATGTTATTAAGATATTCAATGCATTATAATATAATTAGTGAGAGTTCAAAATGTAAATAAGTTGAGAGTATATGCAATCTAATAAAAGCAAATAAAATAACAAAATTAATTGTAAAACAGACCTGCTCAGTAATCATTGTTGATTGTAACACTTAAAACGTTGAACGAGATACAACGAAATGGGAGAAACTAGTCGGGGCCTTCCAAATCACCATCCCCATGATCATGTTTTTCACTTTAGTTACATCTTAAATATTTCTACCTTTAAAATAAACACATTCTTTGCATTTTGGTTGTGCATAAAATTAGATAAAATACTATACTTTAAATTTATTTTTGTTCAATCAAAGGAAAAATGTTTATGCATACCGACTAGTTCAAAGAGTGAATTGAAATACCTGTTACTTAGATGTCTGTGAAAACTGTTACTATTATCAATGATCCAAAACAGTGATTTTCAGTTAATCCCGTAATCTGGGGATCTTAGATTAAACCAAGATGTTTTGATCCTGGAAGCCATCTATTAAAATGATTTAATTTAAATTATCGGTTGTTTTATTGAAGAATATGGAACAAATTTTCTTTAAAAAAATATTTGTTTACTGATTCATTTTTTAAAAAATCTAACAACAGAAAAAGTAAATGTCGTTAGTAAGACCTCTAAGGAAAATATTCTAACTCTAAAAGATATTAATGTATATGGTGTAGTAAGTAGCATGCTTGAACTTCTCTCAGAAGGCGAAGTGACAGAAGCTTTTTTTTCCTAGAAAGAATTTGGATTTTTTTTTCTAAGAAATGATACGTGAAGAGCTTAGAACTATCACCGAACAATAATAAAATTGGAAAGTATTTATACGTAATAGTTACTGTATTATGGAAGAAATAAAAACAGTACTTTAAAGAACCAGCCACTGTAGGTTATCTGTGAATATCAGTGCAAAATAACAGTTCTGATAATTCTATTCCGTTCACGAGTTATTTGAAGGGGGAGGAGATTCTCTACAATCTTACAGTTGATGATGTGGTGGTTTCATCAGAATTTTAAATATTCAAAGTTCATCTATGTGTATAAATAAGTGCTCTGGAAAAACTATTTTGGACAGGAATAATAGTTCTTGAAAAATGAATGATACCTTAACGAAAAGTTGCAGCAGAACCGGCTCTCTCATCTCTGTGTTTCGAACTTTTTTCAATTTATGTTTTTTTAATTTGGGAAAACTAGTTTTAATATCATTACACTCAGTGTTTAGATTTATTTTATCTTTAGAAAATGTCTTTAGTGACCTTCCAGTGAAAAGTGTCTTCCGGACTAATATCAAAAATGACTGTTGTCCTGATGAAGTTAGGATTAAAAATGAAGTATCATTTTACAAAAAAGTACCTCAACATCTCACAGTAATTGTGGGCGATGAGTACCCTTCTTATAAGGATTTTGTCAATATAATCAAGTGGTCTGTTCCTGCTGGTATATCACATATCAGTTTTTATGACCATAAAAATGGTGAGTGTTTATTTTCTCTTCATTTTTCAGAATTTTATTTTCACATATTAAGAATTTTATTTAAATCGCTATAAAATTGTGTACTACATGATTACATTTTTGTTTTGTTTTTGTTTTAGACATTAACAGTGAAAAAGTATTTAGCTGTGTTTGTAAATATGCAAAGAATTACATTCCTCTAATTAAATGGGGCAAGTCTTTTACAGAAGAAATCAAGCAAAATTCCAAAAACCAGATAAATGGTAAATATAATTGTTTTCTCTCCTATAGCCATACAGATTTTAAAAGGCCCCTCCTACATATTTAATTACTGTTTATGCTTATTGGCTGAAACCTGATTTTTTTTGTTGAGAATATTAGCTTCCATATCATAAGGAAATTTTAAAAAAAGTCATTGAATGTTTTTGTTACTTGTGAAATGTAAATGAAGTATCATCACATTAAAAATTATGGTTTGAGAACCTGCTGATATTGTCCGGAAAGATTTAAAAAGCAATTATTAATTGTCTTAAGCAAGATTTTGTTCTAATAGGTCCAGTTACCTTTCTTTTTTTTCTTTTTTTTTAATCTTTAGCACTTCAATATAAGTGGAAAATCGTCTCTGATTTTCAACTATCCCACTAGTTGTTCAAAATGAATTGAATATGATTGAGTCCAGCTAATTTTCTTAACCATTGTTTTAAAGCAAACTAACTTTTCTAAACTAAACGTTTTTGAAGTCTGGTACCTAGCAATGTGTCAGCAGAGACTTTTTATTTCCCTCCTCACACTTTACAAACCCATGTTTAATATTAGACTTTAAATGAAGCCTTATCTTCTTAGAATTGAGAAGTAGACTATGACAAAGATCATGTATTATTAGAGCTTTTAAAGTAACGAAAACAAAACATTTAGGTGTGAAATGATTATTGCCTCTTATACTGGCTTATATAACATCCAATATTTTTAAGTTTTGAGAAATTTAAATATTTTTAGAAAAATTTCATCAAAATGAGAGTGGGACTTGGTAAATGAAACACTTACAGTTTCAGTTAATGTTGAAAGCAATCAACCTTCAATTGAAGATAGAACCTTCAGTTTTTGAATACTATTAGCCTAAATAGTTTAATATTATTCATGAAGTTCAAATGTAAAAAACTTTAATCCTGTGTGATGTTTCTTTTCTTAAAAAAAAAAACTTTTTTTTTTACATGGTCTTTGTTTAGCTGTCTAGTCCCATTCATATTTTTTTTATTTATATTAATTGTACAATTACTTGTTTTTATTTTCTTTTATTTACTTACTCATCTTTATTTGTTGTTATTTGTTGTATTGATAATATTAAACTATATAATCATGATTTATTGTAACTTAAGAAAGCTTTTGTCTACTAGTAAATGAAAGATTGTTGGAGTTGCATAGAAAATATGACGAGTGAGGGTTTTATAGTAACCTTAAATTTAAGGGGGTGAATTTCCCATAACAGAAATTTGACTGTATTTGGCTATTAAAGATTAATTATATTCTGGACATATGAGTAGGACGAAACATTTTCTAGTTTCTTAATGTGCTGTGTGCTATACTAGTTCTGTTTTTTAAGGACTATCTTTAGGAGCTTAAAAGGAAACACCTTAATAATACAAATGAGTTTATGAGTGTATTTGTTTACATGCAACTCTTAATTTTGGTTAGGAGCATTTTAATAGTTAGTAGTTGCTCGTTGTATTTATATTTAGCGGATCTTTAATGTTATGAGAATTCAATGATTTAGTTACTGAGTAAAATAGAAATGTTGAAGTGTTATTTACCTGAAACTCAAATATGAAATAGAAATATTTATTAATTTTGTTTCTAATAGTTTTTTTTTAGTTTACTTAGTCCATATTATATTATTTAAATGAAAATATTAACCTATTTTGTTTTGAATATACCAGACTTGTGCTTGTTTTAATGTTTATACTATTGTTGCAAATAAGTATTCCTAGGTTCCTCTCACAAAAATTGTAATGTCCATTGGCTCTGTTTCATATTAATATCTCTCATTGGTTACAGTTAAGGTCACGGTATGATTTTCATTCCCACACTTTTATTAACTTCAAGAATTTCGTTTTGAAAGGCTCACTTGAAGTTTTAGTCCTCACTAAGTATTTCTATTTTCACTACTTTTTGGAGTTGCATAATAAACTTGTCATAGTTAAGTACTCCTTGTGCTTCTGATTTTTTTTTTTTTTTTTTCTATGTTAATTATATTCATGTTACACAACTTTGTTTACTAGCCAACACCAAAAATACTCAGATACATTCCTTTCTTTATGCCAAAATATTTCATTTTCTTGCCCTTTTAATTTCTTTCTCCATCATCAAAGGCACCCATTATGGGTATCATTATTTTTCCTTGCCAACATTTTTACTCCCAATTCACTTTTTTTTTCTATTCTCATTTACTGTGACCCATCTATGTATTTTTACACATTATTTATTATCAAATTGTTAAAAAAAAAAAAAAAAAATGCATATTGAGGAAAATATTCAGGAATATAATTAAAAGGTTGATAGCCCTTCTAATGTGGTAAGGAGAGAATGAATTTGGGTCTTTCCAAGAAAAATGTAGAGACTTGTACTTTTCTCTTTCTCTCTCCCTCTTTTTTTTATTTTTTTTAAATACCAATTTTACCTGATTTTTATCATTACAAACAAAATATGAATAAAAATCATCAAATGAAATCTTAAGACAAGTCATGGCTTACTTTTGGAATCATATCTTCAGTTGTGATATTAGTGTTGACAATTATGATAAGTAGTGTAATTAAAATGATTTTTAAACATTGTATAAAATATTATATTCAAATGAGGAGGATTAAGTGTGTGGATTTTTATACTTTATATAAAACAGTGATGCATTACTGCAACAACTATGTGCCATGACTAAGTATCCCAACCAGCATTGAGGGTGGGTGGAGTTGCAAGTCTTGAACTTCATTTAGCACTACTCTGCTAAAACAGGATCCAAATAAAACATGCAATATTGTGCATATCATTTGGATTTAGTGCAAGTAGAATGAACTGACAATAGAGNTAGATATTTAAAAATGTGACTTTGAAGGCCACATTCTTTAACATAACAATAAATTTAAGTTCTTCCTCACTTTTCCTTCCCGAATATTAGGAGCCGTATTAAGTGATCTCACTTTTTACACTCATTGTTCTCTTCTGTTTATAAGATCAAAAACATTTTTAATCTTATATATGTCCATCTTTAATAAAAAATATCTTTAAATCTTTTAGTTGTACATCTTCTATGTTATTGACTTTTTTCATAAAGACACATGTATTAATTTGGAAGTAACTAGTTGACCGTCAGGTTTATGAGAGCTGAATAATTAAAAACTTTTTGTTTACAAATCAGTTTTTAATTATTCTCAAGACCGAATCCCTGACTAATCTCTCCTCATAAAGACATGTTTTCAATATCAGCATAGTTTTGTTACTCTTATTTCAGCATAGTTATTGCAGTGGGACTTTTGTCAGTCTTAAAAATTATCTTATTTTGTTTCCAATTTTTATTGATTTATTCTTAATTATTACTTTTTCTACCTTCATTTTGACTAGTTTTAGATATACTACACCCTCTCAGAATGATATTTTGTTCTAATTTTTTTTATAATTAATTAGTTGTAATTGTATTTTATATAGCACTGCATTTTTGATTCATTTGTAGATATTTATTAGTAATAAATTTCAGCTATATATTTCAAAATGTTTTTAACTTCAGATTTGTAATTATTATTAAAATAATGATGTTTAAAGAGGATTGCCAAATCAACAATAATCAATTTTCATCCTATTGACTAGGATATATTTTTATTTTAAAAAATGTAATTATCATTCACTATTTATGATATCTTTATTTTTTAGGGTAATAATTAATATTATTACTTGAATAATTACTGTTTGTAATAATAATATTAAACATTAATGAATAGGTAAATAATCAAACAAATTTATTATTATATTAAACAAGTCATAAAACCACTTAAATTCATTAGGTCAATTCCTACCAAAGTCATGGACTGTCTCAGGTTGAAACATATTATCATATTGGAAGTAAAATTAGTGAAGATAAGTACCACTATGGTCTGCTTCTCCTTAAGTTAAAACGAATCATTTGCTAATAAATTCTTATAACTTGAGTAATTGTTTTCTAGCCTATAAATACAGTTTAAAGCATTCAATATGATCACTCACATATTGACTGATAGCAATAAGAGCAGATAACATTTGATCTTATTATCTCAGACTTGAGTATTGTTATAATTGAAATTGAATTATAATGAGGAGACAAAGAAATAATTGAAATAAAATAACCTTTGAATTTGTCTACATTGCTTTGAATATACCATTGCTATGAATGAGAAATAATATAGGTACCAGGAATATCACTGTCATGTATACATAGCATTCAGTAGTTGATTTATTTCATTCTATAGTTGATGTATTTCTTTCATAATATAATATATGGAATTTCAATTAAAAACTGTATTTTTTTAATTTAAAAAAAAAAAAGTTTATAAATATGCCTTTTAATTTGGTATTGCATAAATATTTGAAAATTATAATTTTTTCCTATAACTTATATATTGGTAGTAAATATTGTGGTAGTAGTTTGGACAATTTCTATTTTATTTAATTCATATAACAGTAATATAAAATCAATCACTTGATTAGGACTCCTTGCTGTCAGCTGGTTTGCATTTAATGGCAGACATAAAGGTTAAAGGTGATCTAAAAATAAAAGTGCATCATAAATAAAGAAATTCTCATATGCTAATGGTTGAAGCTCTTTAATCCATTACAGTACTTTCTCACAAAATTTCCTGTTTAAAAATTGCATTTATAAAATTACTCAAGAAGAAAAACAAAATAACAAGAGGAGAATATAAATTAGTATTCATTTTAAGGGATACTAATTAATCAATTTGCTTTTAAGACTAACAATAGAATTCAGCCCTGTATAATTATTAAAAATATTTTAGCATTTTCAATTAAAATCAATTTTTCATTACCATAACTATGGTATAAATGAAACAATTTGGCTGTAAAACAATACTAGTTATTTGTCTGGTTTATTAATTTTTTTTTTTACCGCCTGCATTACAGTTAAATGGTTGCTTTTGAAACATCATTTCATCACTGTCAGCACTTTAAATGACTTACAGTAAGCCAAACTGTTAACATGGAATAAAAAAAATTGTTTGAAATAAATTTGGTTTTATCCAAGATTTGTTTTTCTCTTATCTGATAGTACAAACAACACCTAACTTGGAGTGTAAATAAGTCTAGCATTAGTTTAGGGAGTTGTTTTAAATATGTCACAACTTAAAGTAATATTTTGTCAATTTATTATTCAGAAAAAATATAAGTGACCATTTGGTTTTTGACACAGGCAGCACAACCCTTGCTGTGATTAAAAAAAGGATTATTCAAAATATGCCCATTAACCCAGCTAAGTTACTTTATAGGAATGCAAGTTAATAACATACAACACCTCAAATTTTATTCATAACATTTCAAATTCTTTATTCATCAATTTTTGATTGCAGTAAATTATTATTGTTACATAGATTTTATTTAAAAAAAAAAAGAATAAAGACAGTCACATGTCTTCTCAACACTCACTGAGATCTATTTCACTCCTGGACTAGCACCCAATTAAGGCATAAAGCTAATAACATTTGAGAACTTTTTTTTTTTTATAGTATAAAGTGGTTCTTGCTGGAGTACTTTGAAATATTCATTATTGCTTTCATTTTGTTTAATTATTAATTTTAACTTTAAAATAAACTACATATTATAATTAATTTTTGTTAATGATGCTTAAAGTTAAAATGTTTTTTTCGGAGCAAACCTTTTTAAATTTTTATTATTNCATAGTCTAAATAATTGTAGAGTGGTGTCTGGTCACCTTCTCTAATCTTGTAATTGTCATTTTGTTTTTGTTATTTATTTATTGTAATCAAATTACAAAATGTTTTTATATTATCAGAAATATGATAAATCACTAAATGTTAATAAAAAAAAAAAAATCTTTCTAAAAATGGAGTTGTTGATATTCTTGAAAACTTTAAGAGGTACTCCTATGCTAAAACCTACTATAAGTGAGCATATATCTTCATTTTAATGTTTTAGGGTTTTCATGGAGGCCAGTTATATCTGTCCATGTAATAAAAGAAGATGACTGGTCATCAGCTATACTGGAGAGTTTGGAGGAGATGAGAGTGAGTGGCTGTGAGCTAGTCAATGTAAACAAATTGGATACTTTTCTCAGAAAAAGTTTCCAGGCACCAGACCCAGATCTCGCCATTGTTACTGGGAGCATGCTTTCATTCTTTGGCTTTCCTCCTTGGTTTCTTCGAATCACACAAATACAGTAAGTACTCTTAGCACTTAATTAGCTTTGTTGGGACAGTTAGATTTTTTATTCTGTTTCCTTGCTCTAAAAATTGTTAAAATTTATGTGGGATTAAATACCACAAAAATATAATATTTATAAATCTTAAACTTTATTGTTCAATTGTGGATATGCGTACATCACTCCTATTTCTGAAAGATATGTTTTTGAATGGTGAGGTAACTTATATTGTGCTATCTACTAGTTCTGTAAGTAATGTTTTCATATTAATAGTATATATGAGTTCATGTACAAGTGTCTGTCAGTGCGTGTACCCACAATCTAATAATATACTCAAACTTCATTTAATATTCATTTTAATTAGTGCTTGTTGTTTTCAGGAAAATATCAACACATCACAACTTTAGCCTGACAATGTTCCTTGAAAATCTTATCAAGTTCAGCTCTTCCGAACAAAGATATGGGAAATGAAGGATTTTATTTATATTATATATATGTTGTAAATATTAATGCTGAAATGCATGTGGTGGTTGTGGAATTAAATTATAATTGCTCTATATCAAAATTTATGTTTTCTTTTATATTTGTGCATTCCTGATATCAAAATTTAACTCAATTTCAGAAGTTGCCTTCAGTTGTACTTAGTGATGCAGTCTACACTTGAAAGCAATGTGGCCTAGAAAAGAAATATTTTTCAAAATAAATTACTTTATTGAAATAGTTGTCAAGTGTGGCATATACCCTATTACCTCATTGCAAAACATTTTAGTTGTCTTGAAAATTATTTTTATTCCTCAGTGTTCAGTGAATTAAAAATATTTACTTCAGTGAATTAAAAATATTTACTCCAGTGAATTAAAAATATTTACTTTGCCTTCATTCATTTTACTTCATTTTGTATACAATAAAAATCATTCAGTTATCTGATAATTTAATAATACTTCCTTATTTTGAAAATACTGTTTTTATGGTTCCTGGTAATTGGAGTTGGTGATAAAATGGTGAAGAAATGGTCATATAACTCCACTGTTCACACATTTATTTTTAAATGCAGAGCGCTTTCAAAGCCCATGCCTCATCTTCATTGCTCTAAGAGTGGTGAACTCTCTCTGACCTCTGGCTATATTGTGGAGTATGATGTAAATAATAAATAAATTAACTCCTGAGCCATTGATCCCAGGTTCCATTTACATAATTTATAAATAGAATTATAGAATAAATCTATTTATAAATTTTATATTTTAAATGTTAAATATTTAAGCTTTAAGAAACTTGAAATATTGTTTCTTTGTTGTTTGTAGATTCCTGGGCTGTGAGGATGAGACATCATTCTCGAAAGCGCGAAAGTTTAATTAAGTATAATTCTTAATGAGTGAAGTTTATCAGTTTTATTCTTTATAATAAGTTATCTATCTTTAGTTTCCTAAGTGTTCAGCAACAGGGCTGTATAAATTGAATGTCTACCTAAAGGTTTTATTGATCGTCTATGAATTTGATTGGTAATGCAAGCTTTGTGTGGATTATTCCATTCTAGGTCATATGATAAAATTGTCAGTGAGTGTGTCTGTTGCTCTTTTTTGTTTTTTGTTTGTTTCAATGACAGTATGGTCATAATGTGGTGTCTGAGTGTATTATAAGTTGTTTGTTAGCATGGTATTGTCTGATGATTATTTATCTTTATTTTTGAATCTGTCTCTTTTATAAGTGTTAGCCTCCCTTTCAACCACTTAAGGTCATAGAGGGAGGGGCTATCTACAGGTTGCCATCCCATTCTAAACATCCATGGCTTAGGACAAGCTTTTATTTATCTACAAAAGATTGGCCAGGACTGGGAGACCCGAATCCCTTGAGCTACCCTGGTACCCCACCCCTATTTCTTTATTTCTTCATTTTATATTGTACATTTTTCTTCTTAATTTTATTTTATTTTATTGTACTTCAATTTTAAATATTATAATAAGAACTAATTGCTATAATGTTATTGGCTCGATGTATTTTTTGTTGTTTTTTTTTTACACAAGGCAGAAAGGTAAACCATTTGATCCTCATATATGAAAAATTATCGAAAATTTATATTATTTAATGAATAATTTATCTGATAGTTTACAGATAAAATTACTATTGCTTTTAAGGTTTTTAAATAGCAAAAATTCCTAAAAACCTTAATTGATGAATCTGAATATTATATTCTAAATGATGATTAAAAACAATTTTTTTAATTAAAAAATAATGAAAAACCACATTTCTCCCAGATCTTATAGAGAATAAAACTTTTTTCCTCATTGGTCATTGATGAAAGTCAGACTTAAGAAAATTAAAAAATGAATAAATATGTTTGTAAATCATTATTGATTACGTAGCGTTCTGGTCAGATTATTGGAGGAAACTTGCTTACAACTTTCGCTGTAAGAGAGGGCTCTGGGCTGATAGAAGATATAAAATATTTACTGAAATAAAATATATTTATTTTAAGTTACTTTATTTGGCTTAGTGTTTGGTATCCAAATTTTTGAACCTTTTCCATTCACAGTGACAATTTTCTTGTTGTTTTGCAAGTCTGGCTGAGGAAAGTCAAATACAAGAGGCGGTGAGTGACTCCGAGATGGCTTAGCCAGTTCTAGTATCCTTGGGGAGCAATGAGCCCTGAGAGCTGCCCGCTTTACCTGGAATGCAGATTGTGCCAGGTTTCCAGACTCATTCCTCAGGATAGGCTTGGCCAATTTCTTGATTCTCCTGCTTGCTGCTCACAACATAAATCAAAATAAGAAAGGAGTATTCATATGCTGTTTACAAGTAAAATTAAGAGAAGACAAAGACAAGATATTAGTATTGGGTCCTCTAAATTCTAGATCGTACTGCTTATGACTCACAACACAAACCAAGATAAGAGATGAATATTTGTATGCTGATTGAAAGTGAGTTTGAGGGAAAACAAAGACAAAAGATAAAACTTCGAGTTCGAGATGGTTTTGCCAATTTCTTGATTCTTTTGTTTGCTGCTCCAAACACACACTATGGTATTTAATGCTTATTAATTGTATATCTTAGTGTTTTATATTTTAAAATAGTATACATTTTGCAACTGTAGATAATAAATAATTTAACCAACAAACTAACTAAGTAGCCATTTTGGTTTGAATAATAATCACAATGTTATTATCAAATTGGCAATTACGAACGGCCATTATTTAATTTTTATTATAAATTATGTCTAATAATAAAAAGGAGAATTTCAAGGTAGCTCACCCCGGTAATGCAGAGCAGACTGGGGAATTGTAAATGGCTCATAGAACGTGTCTTGAGTGCAAGTGTTTCTCGGGGCTGCAAGCTGCTGTATCCTTCCATTCAATGGCACTTCTTTCATTTTCTGAAATGATTATTTTGGTTAGTAATGTCATCACTTAGCTGAAATCTATTTTTTTCATGCTCTTTCTTTAAAACAATTAAGTTATTTATTTTACCAATCTATTTCTGTATGAAGTAATTTGTGAGTATTACAAATTTATATATNTGAAGGCAGGTAATTCTTGTGGATTTGCTTCATATTTTATTGACCTTTTTTTATACATTTTTAATTGCTTTTGCTTACATAGCTTCAATAGGTTGGTGTAGACCTATCAATTATCAAAGGCAACAAAAAAAAGTATATATTCACATATATACATACTTTGAATAAATATACATTTTGAAGTACACCAAACCCACCTCCTCTTCTCCCGCCCTGCCTAGAGACTGGTTTAGCGATTAGAGTAAGAGGCGACCCCTTATCTGCTTCTAGGATCATATTTGCCGTCCCTGGCACTTCTTTAAAGCCTGGGAAGTCTGCTGGTTTTAGGCAGCTTCTGCATGTCAGACTTCTTTATTCACTCGTTGCATAATGAATGGCATTTCTTGACTCTGCCATTATTTAGTTTATTAAAAGTCATAAGATTTGTCAAATATTTTCATTTAATCATTTTAAATTAGTGTTGACATTCGAGCATTAATCTTTTTTATGTGTGTGCTTTTTTGACCTTCTCTGAGAACCTTCAGGAAAATAAGATTCTTTTATTTTTTACACATATATTTTAATGTTAAGATGATTGAATTCTTAAGTATTTTTTGTTTGGTGTTTAATGTCTTTGTTGTTTCAATCAATATAAAACACAACCATTATAAACTTTTGTTTCTGTTTCTGTTGATATTTACTATGGCTTAGCAGTAGATAGTTCATTAAATTCTTAAAAGACATTTCCTAGTCTTAAAATCATACAATAACAGTCAATTCCAATCTTTAAGTTATTCAAATTTTTTGGGATATTGAAATTCAAATGCAGGTAATTAAACCATAAATTCTTGAATATTTGTTTTATATCCTGGCTGTGATACTTATTAAACCTCTAATCTGTATTACTAATTTACAATTATTTGATGGCCTAATACTAGTAATTTCAAACCCAGAAACCAGGTGCTGGCTAGCTTAGCCAGGCTAAGTGTCAAGCTAGAGCCATGTTCCAGAAGCACAGGCATCCCTCAGATCGTAGAAAGGTTAACCAACTATCCTATCTCATAAAACAAAAACTAGGTTTTTTTTTTGGTTTTTTTTACAAAATAAGGCTTTTAATGCTTACTTGTCAAGCCTCTGAGCAGTGGACAAATACCTTTGGACTGCCACTTGCATAATTAAAACATCATGCTCCTTGCGTCGAGGAGATGGTTCCTCCTGGTTCTCTTACGATTATGGCAAGGCCCAAATTTTTACTCATCACCTCAAACAAACATTCACTCCTTAAAGAAATCCTAATAATTTGTCCAATAGCATAGAGGCTGAGGAGTCACTGGACATACCATTACCAATGTTCTTGTCAATTAAGGTAGAGTATCCCCTTCTGAGGACAAGTATGTTATAATCATCTGCCTAAGCTCAAAGCAGCCAGCTATGAATTAATCACTGGGCTAATACTTTGTATTCTCTCCCAAAAGCAATTGTTCCCTGACCTACCTCTATAATTCTATCCTTCAAACTGCCCACTTTCCATTCCTCTTGAAACTTTCTGAAATTACCCTGTTCCCCAAACTGGACATACTTGTTGAATGAATCATCCTAACACCCAATCAGCCTCCTTCCCTTACTATCCAAGGTTTTTGAGAAAATTCTTTTAAAAAGGACGATGCCTATCATAAATTCCCTAAACATCCTCCCAAACTATCATTTTGGCTTCCGATCTCAGCATTCTACTGTCCAAAAGGTGTTTCATGTTCTTGATTTTATTTCCTCTTCTCTTGAGATAAAATAATACTTTCCTGGTCCATTTTTAGATGTAGCTTAAGTCTCTGATTGAGTATGGCATAATGGTTTATTGTCTAAGCTCAAACGAATATTTCCATGCACCATATATTTAAACCTTACCTTTCAAACTTTCTTTAAGGTCCAGCAAGAATTTGTTACTCTGACCACCTTCCTGTGAAAGCGGGCAGTGTGCTCGAATCCATCCTTTCACATACAATAACATCCCTATACCTCTCTCTGATTCAACCCGTTACTTTGTGTTCCATCTAGACTATCGACTAAATTTAAGTGAAAAGAACTCTACAGTCTCTTATATAGACTTTCAAGCAGGCGTTCACAGCTCACAATAGAAAACAAATTGACACTAGTACGACTGATTTGAAGATACAGTGCAGAACTTTGGGATGCCGCTAAACCTACCAACATCCAACGAATACAATCCAAAGTCCTAAGAATAATAGTAAATGCTCCATTTTATGTATCCAACTCTACCCTTCATCATGACTTTAATATTTCTTTGATCCAAGATCGTATCTCCACCCACTTCACACTCTTCCACAGCAGGTTTCCATATTACTCTAATCCATACACCATATTCCTGTCATCGGATTCCAATCCTTACAACCCTCCCCTTCAACTAAAACGAGGATAGCCTCGCAACCTCTTGGGCCTTGACGCCTAAATTTAGTGGGATTGGGGTCAATTGGCCTCTTCTCCCTGCAAAGGGACATTTTATTTACTAATTTTTTCTTGTCTATATCTACATTATTAAGCCATCTATTACAATATGTTTTATAAGCAGAAAGTAATAAATATTTTTTTTTTAATTAGAAGCAGCTCTTTTTAAATTACGTCATTTTTCAATAAATAAGGAACAAAGCTATCAAGTAGTTAAAAATTTGAACTCTAGCTATATTGATCACTCTATAAACAATTAAAATTTCTAGAAATATAGAATTGAATTCAGTTTCCAACAAAATTATCACAAACATAAATAGAAAATACAGTGTTTTATTTTCTCCATTAAAATTTAATTCTGTATTATTAGCTAATTTTAGTTTTAGTTTTAGGTTCGGTCAAGGTAGATCCAAAAAAAATACAAATTTAAAAAAAGTGTATTTTTTAAAAGATTATCTTCCTACGTTTCGGCTTACATTGTAAGCCATCTTCAGGGCTACTTAGAAATACAATGTCATAAGAATACAATAATATATTACAGAATTACCATAATGTAAAGTGATATCAAAAGTATGAATGTAAACAGTTATGTAAGAGAATTTAAAAAACATGCAGACAACAACTTAGTGAAAAATAATTGAATAACACTAAAACAGTAATTTGCCACACCTACCTATCATGAAGATGAGAGAAGACGTCATGTCCCTGAGTTCACATTTCCATGACTAAAGTATAAATATTTTCTTTTACACAATGTGAGAGGTAAAAAGGTGGGGGGAGAAGGTAAGTGGCGGAAGGTACAAAGGGAAAGCGGCCTATTTCAAGAGAGGTCAATAAAAAGGACAAAGGAAAAAAGGAAGGGTATTATTGGGAATAAGTGACTTTGGAACTGGGAAAAATGTTTGACTGGTTTATTGAGACGGAGGGCTGATGGTTTTTAGAATGTTGAAAATGTAAGAATAAGTTGAGGAAATTTGTTCTATGTCCGTTCTGTTGTTAACTGGAAATAGGGTTCAGTGGAAAGAATGGTTAAGCTCTCGAAGTCAAATGTGTGTTCTTCATGAAAAACATGTTTAGTGAGGGCAGTTTTTATTGGTTTATTCTTTATGTCATTTTTATGGTTATTAATTCTGCGGGAAATAGGGTTTTTTGTTTGTCCAATGTAACAACCTTGGCAATTCGGTATGGAACAGGGAATTTCGTAGACGACATTCTACGACGTAGAACACAAAAGCCGAAGTAGGAAGATATTTACGGAAACAAAAATATGTAAGATTAGACACGTCTATCAAAGCGGCACAAACGACAGACCGATAAGTGCAATACTTTGGCTGTTAGAGAAATTTTAAACTTTTACTCCTTAATTATGCCACCTTGAAGTTATCGAATTAAACTCATATAAAATTATTATGACTCATTATCAGGATAGATACATAAATTGCTAATCTACTATATTTTTTAGACAATTCATATAAATGAACTTGATTATATTTAAATTTATGAATTGATTTTAGATTATGGTTCTGACAAGTAACACTAAAATAATTCATACAGCTGCAATCTAAACTAGGGTATATTGTGCTTCGGCAGTCATAACTAATACTTATAAGTTAATGTCTTACATGGACTTTGTATTTTTTCTTGTCAATGGTCTTCTGTGCACCGCCATCTTTAAACAGAATGTCTTTATCTTCCTCTATGAAATCGTTTCTCTGTAATAAACAGAACCAAAGTATAATGACTTACAAGACTGACACAAAGATTTTTTGTTTTATATCTCTTTCTAATAAATAATTGGGGTAACATGTTATGTCTTAGCTTTATATTATATATAGGTTCAATGTCAGATAAAAATGGTATTTTCCATTCAGGTTAGTCTCAGAAATAGCACTGCCCTTACTTTCATAATTTTCAAATTTGTATCGTACGGTCAAAATATGACTCCCCTACTACGAGTTTGTCCAATAAACTTTAAAGCTATTATTTACAAAAAATTTCTATAAAATATTGAAATGTTTAAGTATGATGCGTCGAGAAGCTCCACCTGTATGTCTTCACATACACCCATCCATACTCTCACAAACATTGCGAACACATACCTATCAATACTTCCACAAACATGACCAACATACACCCACTCATACACCATAACCATGGGGAACACATACCCTACCATACTTCCACAGGCATCGCAAACATACCCACACAACAATTATTTATTCTTCAGAAATTTCTAGATTCCTTAGCTTCATAATTGCATAAGGGTTTATGTATGGGTATCTGTATTAAAAAAACAAACAAAAAAAAACATCTTATTGAACCTTGTTTGAATCACCTGCTTTATTTTATTGGACACTAAATAAATTATGCCTTTACAAAATTGTAAAATTTGTATTATTATTTCTATTAATGTAAATGTAATTATAAAGGCAAATACTAATACAAATATTTTTTCTGAAATACAAATGAAGATAGTAAAATTGTTAAGAAATCTGTATTTTTTTTGGTTTCAGTGAGAAACGGAGAACTATTTAAGCGAAGATTTAATTAGAACTTTGTCACCATATGGAAATGAGACAATTTCATGTGTAGGATTTTAACAATAATTTATTATTACTGTATAAATTTAATTCGGGGACAGGATGTTTCAGAGGAGTGCATAAACAAAAAGTATTTATTTTACGTTCATTCATTAATTATATATATATATATATATTNATATATATACACACATCATATTTAAGATTGTCTCAATTGCATCAATATGACTTATAATAAAAGTATGCTCAGGTGTTCATCATTCAAGTTTTTATTCATAATTGAATTTGAAAATATTTTTTAAAGGAAATTTTGTTTACACAGAACTAAATAAAGAATTTAGTGAAAGACAGTTCAGATATTTTATTTATGAAAGATTGATCAGTTTGAGATACATATTTGATTCTAATTGAATGTCCAACAGTGAATGCATGTTGTATATCCAAATATTAGTTATTAACTGTTTTTCTATTAATTTATTTTCTCTTAAACATAACAAATAATTAAATAGAAATATTTTTTCAAGTGTAATATAAGCTGCCAAACAAACCGGTTTGCTATTCTGATAATTTCAGGACTTGCAACAGGAACATTTCGAGGGATTCAAGACTGCTGCCAATAAAGGAGCTGTTCTACTCTCCCACCCCGCCCGCAAAATTTATATTTTTAAGGGAGAGTGTTTTCCTCGCAATTTAGGGAATAATTAGTGTTCTGTAAAACATATTGCGACAATATTTCATGACCACACGTTGCAGAGTACCTGTTACCTGTCCTTATGTTTGGTTGTTATCATTCAAATATTTCTTTCTTTCTTTAATATAATAAAATATTTATCTAAATTACCTTCAATGGTATTATTTCTTTATTATAGTCTTCATCTTCTTTTTCATTTTCACTTGATTCGTCACACTTGTAAGAAAAAAAATGCCTGATTACTGATTAATTGTTTGTATAGTGTATATTACGGGAAAGTATGAAAGAGGTAAAATAAAATACCTTACATTATGTAAATGGCTCATTATATTATTCAGGAGTGACCATGTACATAGCATGATGAAGAGGATGGCTATTTCCTCAAATATCTTATTCAGTTGGATTGTGGAGTTGAAGGATATAATACGAAGAAACTTGGTTTGGAGATTTAAAATGACGTGAACACTTACTTTCATCTATTTTTATACACCACTTATTAATAGCAACAGTATGATTTAGTGATGACGAAAAGTAGCAAAGCGAGTATCGTTTTTGTTGGAATATAAGAAGTAAAAAAGGCTATAGTGGATGTGTCCGAACACATTCCCCTGAGGAACTCCCGCTTCTGGCAGTAGTTGCAGTAATTTGATCCTTGTCGGTCTAGAAAAAAATCATTGAAGCGGATGATTGAATAAAGACTATTGGGAAGAATAAGTGTTAGTTTTTAAAGAAGTTCTTTTTGTACCACATGCGATCAAAGACTTATGATACATACAGAAAAGCCTCCATAAAATACTCCTTTTTCTCAAGCGCCGAGCTGCGATTTACGACATAAAACACCTGCTGAGAAGTTGAGTGATGAAGGCGGAATCCTCGCATTTGTTTGGGGACGAGGTTATAAAGAATTACATTCAACAAACCTTCTCTTAATTGCAATGTTCATTACCCGAGGGTTTGGGGACGTCGTGCTATTTATTGATATTCTAATTCATTTTAATGTTCTTTCTTCAACTCCAGGGAGACAGTTTTGAGACCAAATTTATAATGTATTCGATTGTTTGTTTCTTTTTTAAATGGTACTCTCAAAGGATTATAAAGGATGGATATTCTCATAATGAAATATGAGACAAAAAAACCACCTCTCCTAAATTTATCTGGGATTTCAAAGGCTATCCAAGCGGGCTAGAAAATATCGGTTCACCATCATTATTCTCAAAATACAGAAACGAAATTAGCTTTCTTCGGCAAAACTATGCAAGAGAGAGGGAGACTTAATTATAATTCCTTATTGGAGAAGTTTTGTTTAAGAAAAAGCACATTTTGTGGAAAATACTTGGGAGCTGGCTTAGTCAAAGCGATATATGTCGGTCTATCATGACTAGTATCATGGGTTCGAGTCGAGCTCTGAGCCGTCCTTATCGACTAATAAATCTTGCCCAATGCCATAGATGTTTCAAATATGCGAAAAATAAAATAGATATTTATGAGTGTTGGAGGTCTTGGATTGTCATTAACGTTTCTATTGAATGATTTTTTTTTTTTTTTTTTTTTTTACTTTAAAACCAAATAAGTCACCTTTACTTGTTCATGTATAAACTAAAGAAAGATGGGAGATCTGCTTATCTAACATATCTCAGAAACTTGAATTTCCCCCAAAAAACATTGGTGGCAGTAGTTGCAATGAAAGTTATTTAAGGATGTGTCTTCTCTAGCTAACCTCAACCAGATTACCTTCCTCATTGCCTACGCCTTGTCTGCAAGATCAAGGTAAATATTTACTAACTCCAGCTCCCTCTTCGTGAGGACTCCATAACAAGATTTCTTAGTTCCCTTTTCCCACATACTTACCTTCCTATTTACTTTGTATTAATAATACACAAAGTTAAATCACATTTTGTAACATGTACTGCTTAATTTTTCAATAGCATATTAAAAGAGTCTAAGCATTAGCTTTAAATGTTATATAGTTCAGAAATATTATTTGATATATTAATTATTTAAAACGTGCACTGCTCCATTTTTTTAAAAATCATGGAAAAGTATGTACTGGTACTGACACAATCTTTTCTAAAGGTTTATTATCATCATCAGTGGCTCTAGAGTAGACCGAATAGTGTTCTACTTACTTCACCATTTCGCTTTCTCACATATTTAATTAGCTCCCTCCGCAAGTTGTACTCACTGTTGTCTTCCATGTCACTGTCATCCTGCACAAGTAGAATTCAATTTATAAATTTAATAGAAATAAAAGATAGTTGATGACTTTCAAAATTGATCCTTGTTGAAAATTATAAAATGTTCTATTCACTCATATTAGGCACATCAATTTATCAATTCAAAGTTCAGTTTAACACTAAATTCTTAATGAAAAACGTCAGCGGTATGCTCTATTCTGGAATCCAACTCCAGTCTTCTCCCAAATAAGAATGGGAAGAAATTTATCAGGACAGCGAAAAGTTCTTCTTGCAAGAACGTTTTGATGAATCTTGACTTAACAACAGATGGAATGAAAGCCACACAAAGACTATTCAGAACCATGATGGAAATTTTTAAACATCCCTTTCGAAGTCGGAAACAACTACTCACAATAGAGACAAGGACATAACAAAACAATCTTAAAAGAGTACAACAAGATTAGCTATCAAAGGTTTTTGTAGGATTTGTGGGAAGATTTTTGAATCTTCCCACAAATCCTACAAAAAAAAAAGTAACCTTACCAAGGACTTTTCTACAGAGAGGCCAACAGAATTGTTTTACAACTTTTTAAAATTGTTGAACAAGTCCCAAAAGGCCTTTGACGGTATAATCATCTGCCCAAATAAAATTTTGCAAAAAAGTTTTTAAGAAAAGTTAGGAAGCTTTAAGTTGACCCATGTATCAAGCGAGTGGAGAAAGGTTAAATCTTTCATTTTCTTAAGAAAGGTAAAACCCAAGACGAAGATTAAAATTTTCGTTTGGGAAAAGAAGCATATTTCAAAGCTTATTATAAAGGGTATTCATTGGCACATGTTGCATCTTTCCTTTCCCAATAAGTTTTGTTAGAGTTAAGTACAAATAAAATTGTATCTGGATTCAAAAACTAATCAAGAGCTTCCTAATTAGATCCTTGTTTTAGCCCCGTCCTCTTTTGGATAATTTTTGACAAACTAGTGAATTTCTTACAGAAGTGCTGCTTAAGGACATGAAGTCGGCTCTATGGCAACTAAAATGGGTAATATCCCATGGGATCTGGGTAATCTGTTCTCTGGAGAAGAATTTGTAAGAGGTGTTTAAAAACTGGTATGAATGTTGTGAGGAAAGCGAAAGGGTTGTAAATCCTGAACAACAACCTTCCCCATGATCTAAGAACTAGTGTCATTCTAAAGTAATCAAATGAAAAACTTAGAGTAACAAATGTTGCTACTTATCTTGGAGTTAAAGTGGACTGGTTAATAACTTAAAAAAAACTGAACTGAAGCGAATTCACCTCTTGAAGCACACCACAGAAAAAAAGTTGAGAGCCGTTGAGGATCTTGTACAGCAGAGGATGAAGTGTTGATCATTGCAAATAGAACCTTTGGTTGACTTAAGAAGGTAAATACATTGCATCTGTATGAAAGTCTTTAGAAAACTTCTGGTGGAAGCCATTGGACAGAAAGGGTAAGAACGATTAAAACTTCATCCAAATTAACAAAGAGTGGAAACAACTACGTCTGATTTATACATAGAACTTTTCTTACAGAAGGATCTGTATCGTCCATCTCCTGCCTCGAGCACAAAAACCTGGATCGTTTGAGAGTACTCTTAGTGGTGCCAATGGCTGAGCGGTTCTCTAGTTTGAACTGTTGAGGGAACTGTAAAATGTAAGTGCAGGGATTTAATGTGCTCAATTGAAAAATTGGAAACGACGAGAGTTTCCAAATAACTAGTAGTGTTATCAGAGTCACCTTCCTTGCTCTAAAAGCTAATATGGATGTCGCCATCTAAGCTAATATGGATGACACCATACCGGCATGTTCATATCCAAGAGTAGATGATACGGGTACGGCTTCTTATTACAAAACAACGGTTAAGGTCTTGTAATTGAATAATGTGTGAAACATATTTATGATTATTTTGAAGGACTGACATATCTGCAAAATGTTTGTATGTGACCCATTTGGATTAAATTAAAGAAGAAACGTCAAGTATTAAGAAAAAATTGTTTACAAAGAAATGTAAACTGGAACAGCTTTAGAAGTCCATAATGGGTAGGAATAAATTAGAGGTATTCAAATACATTGCTAGGAGATTATCTTAATGCCTGAAGAATCCTTTTGTAGAGTGAGGTTTTATATGATGGCACTTACGCTGATTATTCAAATAAATTTGCCACTAAGTTAAAAAAATATAAATAACAAAAATATTAATTTATTAAAATATTGTGAAACAAATAAAAGCTCATATATTTTCAAACATATTTTAAATAATTCCCAACATCTACCAAAGTTCACCAAATCCTTACCTTAACCACCTCGAGGGTTTGCAATAGCAAGTCTTTCAGGGCAACCATCCTGCTTCTTTCCCCAGAGGAAAATCTGAAAAAATTAAATCCGGAAATTCAATCAAACTATTCCGTTTAGGGGTGGCTTGCGTGTTTTAACTTTGTTAATTAATAAAGTCATTCCAATAAAATGGACTTGATTTCGTCAAGGTTGCTGATAAGAGTAGAGATAACTGTACTCTTTCTCAGTAATGATATATTCACAAATATTATACTCACCTGATGTCCGTGGAATTAATTCTATTGCAAATCCAGAAGGACAATGTAAAATTTCTCTTGTCAATGCGATGGAATTAGAGGTTAGTTATTAGTCACCCGGATTTAAGTAAGATATATGTTAGATGTAAGCTGCAGAGGCTGTTATATTTAATTTTTGTTCTAAGCTCTAATGCTAAAGATTGTCCTGGTAGATCCCTATCTCCTATAGCTAGAAAGTGAATAGGATTCTATGGAATGCTAACGGCATCCGGACGCATACTAACGAACTCAAACTAGTACTCGACAACAAAAACGTACACATAGTTTTACTGACAGAAACACGACTAACTAAACGAAATAATCTAAAAATTACTGGCTACCACACTTATAGGACAGACCATCTTGACGGGCGAGCTCATGGTGGAACTGCACTTCTTATCAAGAAATCCTGTACCCATCATATTTTACCCTCCACTCCCACAGAGTCCCTTCTACAAAAATCAGCAACAGTGTCAATTTCTACAACCTCATATCCTATCACACTTTCAGCAGTGTATTGTACTCCAAATAAGCCAATCACTACACCAGCATTTTCCACTTTCCTC
Source organism: Oncopeltus fasciatus (assembly GCA_000696205.2). NCBI lineage: Eukaryota > Metazoa > Arthropoda > Insecta > Hemiptera > Lygaeidae > Oncopeltus > Oncopeltus fasciatus. The sequence continues at coordinate 451,487 of KZ807027.1, forward strand.
AAAGACCTCGGTCCCCGTTTCCTTACCGGTGGAGACTATAATGCGAAGCACATGCAATGGGGATCAAGAATGACCAACTCTCGTGGTCAATTTTTATACAATGCAGTATCATCCCAAAACCTCTCCAAAACCGCCTTCCTGACACCCTAGACTTCTTCATTTGCAATTATCTTACTTCTCTTAATTATTCTGCTTCTATCTTAAACCAACTCTCTTCTGACCACAGCCCAGTTCTCCTTACGTTATCCTTGGCCCCTATTCCAAAAAACATTACCCCCTCCCTCATTAATGGGCCAGTCGACTGAACCTTGCTTAGAACTCTCGTAGAAGAGTCTCTTGACCTCGGAACATCTCTGAAAACCTCTGATTTAGGTAGATGATGCTGTACACTCCTTTACCATAAACCTTCAGCAATGCATGGCTAATTTCAATTTAAAATTTACCAAATACTCTTCTGAGTCCCAAAAGCCACTCCCAAATTTGCTTAGAAAGCTCATAATAGCGAAACGCCGCTCAAGGGCGTTGTTTCAAAAGTATTGACACCCCACAGATCGCAAAGACTTTAATCTCTTTCCAGGCTCGTAAAGCAAAAATTAGGAGCTTTACGAAATGAGGCTTTTAATGCCCATCTATCTTCCCTCTCAGCAAGAGACAAATCACTCAGGATTGCTACTTGTGGATTCCTTAAGAGCCATGAAGCTTCTACCCCCTTGCGCCGAGGAGATGGTTCCTGGGCTTCCTCTGACAAAGACGAGGCCGAAATGTTTGCCCAGCACCTCAAGCAAACATTTACTCCTCATTTAGATCCCTTAGACATGTGTAATACCATGGAGACAGAGGAGTTTCTGGACATGCCATTATCTAAGTCTTTACCACGCAAGGCAGTAACACCTTCCGAGGTCTCGTCTGCCTAAGCGAAAATCACCCGGATATGATTTAATCACCGGTCCATTCTTCGTAATTTTCCCAAGAAGGTAATTATATTCATTACTTATATCTATAATTGTATACTCCGAACTACACACTTTCCACTCTGGAAATATTCCAACATAATATTATTTCCCAAGCCTGGAAAATCACCACATAATCCTTCATCTTACCGTCTTATAAGTCTCCTTCCTCATGTCATTTTTTTCTATTATTCATTGTTATCAACTTACAAAATGTTTTTATTTTTAACAGAATGTAATATATAAATAAAGGTTATAAAAAAACAACTATTATAACAATTATTCAATATTGTCTCGCTCAACCTCTCTCTTCCACCTCATTCTCTTTTGTCTCCAGGTGCAATCTAAGTCCGTTTCGAGAAAACTTCTCGACCTTCGTCAGAGAGGAGTGAAGAGAGACTGGGACTGTGGAAAACACTCAGAGGAAGGGGGAGACGATTGGGATTTCCCTAATCTACCTACTGTTGGCAATTGATGCTTGGTCTTGTTGTACTTTAGAGAATGTGGCTATAGGCGCACTCTCTCGTCTCCAGGAGCAAGCTAAGTCCGTTTCGGGGATCTCTCGACCTTCGTCAGAAAGGAGTGAAAAGAGACAGGTACTGCGGAAAGGACTCAAAGGAAGGAAAAGGCGATTGGGTTTTCTCTTATCTTCCTACTGTTGGCAATTGATGCCAGATCTTAAAGTGGCTTTGAGAATGTGGATATAGGCGCACTCTCTCGTCTTCAGGAGCGTGGTCTTGTCTTGTTGTAAACTCACCAGAATTACTCACACAAGTTTTATTCAGCGTCCCCACTCACGGGCCCATTCAGCAGAATTAAATCTCTCTTTTATAAAACGAACTACTCCACAGTTGGAAACACCAGTCTAAATTGTTGTCAGAAATTGAGCATTCTTATGGAGTCTAGCTCTTGATTTCATATGTACAGATTGATTTCATATGTATGAAATGTCATTTAATTATTGAATATTGTTATGCTTTTAACACAGAACTATATATACACAATACATGACTACAAAGTATCCAGAATATTTTGCTGTTGCTGTAAATTAAATAAAGATTTACGCTTTTATGCCCGTTGACATTACACTGGATGAGTTAGCAGTGGCGTAAATCGGGGAGAGGGGTTGAAAAATCATCAATATTTTCTGTACCTTTATAGATACAAGAAAAATGGTATATAATCGGTTTAAAATGTTTAACAGAATATTTATATTATATACACTGAAACGAAAATATATATTACGGAAAATATTTGAAATTGCTTTCAAGCATTGTTTATTGAAATTTAGTATTTATTTTGAAAATTATTGAAAAACCATTAAATAAAAGGGGGGTGAGGTGAGGAGGGAAGAACAAAATTGATAAACCTGGTATCTTCGTTATTATTAGCGTTTCGATATTTTTTTAATTTATTTATAAGTTATAAACTTTTAAAATAATTATTGAATTATAAAACATTTTTATTACATGTTAATAATAGATGGAAAATGTAATTCATTTTAAAATAATAATATGGAAAATGCTTACATATATATTTGCGAATGTAATTAATAATATAAGGAGCGGTGGCCAGACTATACCTGGCGAACTCCTGTCTTCCTTATTTAATATTTTCACATTCCTTTCTCTGGCTTTAAGATCAAATTAGCCGTCTACGGGACAAGTATAACCTGTCAAATAATCTACCCTTGTCAGGTTATGTCACTATGAAGAGATTACATCCCACGGATACTCGTTTTAATGAAATGTGACCTTTCACCCCACAAGCTGCTATCAAAATAAATTTTTTTTATTTTTATTCTCACTGTGAATGAGAATAAAGTGTCAAAAAGCTGGGCTACATCTTACTGCTATTACAAAATAACTGTTTCGGCGTCGATTATATCAAGGTTTATTGATCGTTTACTGTTAAATAACAAGTCCATCATTGAAAATATGGTTTCCCCATGGTTTTTTTTTTCTTAAAATTTACTAAATTTTTAATAAATATCTCAGGTATGAATATTCCAGGAGGTAATAAAGCGAATTACTTTAATTCATCAAAGTCAGAAAATTTACAATTATAATGTTCGTTAAGAAAGACTTCTAGTCTTTTTGAATTTGATTCGTTAATAACTTTATTTTTATGAATGAAATTTATTACATTTCCATTTCGAGGGATTCCCTTAAGTCATTTTTTGCAGTTTAGTGAAAGAACGGTTTCTGAAAATAGTATTTATATACTTACTGTTAAAACTATATTATGTTCTCGGTTTTCAGTTCACTTGACAGTAGGTTCTGAACAGTTTCACTAACCTCTCACTACACTAAACGAACAATAACTGAGAGCTCTAACGCTATAGAACTGATCTAAACATACCTTTCATTTTTAACATCTGTGTTGAATGTGCAAGAGCCTATATTAGCCAAAAGAGTGTGTGTAAGATGGAGTAATAACCTCTGGCACTGTTCCAGGTAAACTTGTCCTGCTCATTTGACGCGAGATCTAGACTGGAGTCCACTTCCCGTACACAGTCAGGGGAGGACAAAAATTTATAATCGTAATAACTTCGTTGACATTTTAGTTATCTAGAGCACTTATATTTTATTTTTATAAAAAAGAATTTTATTTTAAATGAAATTTTCTAATGTTTTTGCCTCATAAACTTTCATAAGCACTTCTTCCTTCTAATTGTTCCTTCCCCCCACTTTAGAACAAAGGATAATTATCGTGACCTTAGCTTTTATGATCATTCATTCCTCCCGTTTGTAAGATACGATTTGCTCTCATTTATAGTGATCTCTAATGGAACATAGGAACTCAGCTCTTCAGAATTCTTCTTCCTCGAAAGTGATTTGGCTGCAGGATCCACAGTTCTTCTGTAGTGCTCGATGACCTGTTACGACACCGAGGAAGCATTCGCTCCTGGACATTTCCCAGCTGGAAGACAGAAAGCCGTGTGCACTCTCACACCAGAGATCCAAGTTGTCGACCTCTTCATGTCTGAGGAAAACATCGATAAGAAAAGTTGAGGAGCGTGATGTCTCTTTCCCGTACATTTTCCAGGATTGCTCCAGAAACTCATAACAAGTAAACGTTGGCCCTTTGTCGGGATCTATAGCTATTGCATTACTATTAAGATTATAAGCTAACATAGGTCAAATCTTGAAACATTTTGAACTAGTGAATGTAACTACAAATGAATGTTTTTTTATTAAAATAGGAGTTGCTTGATCTAGACAGATTTTATGTTTCAATAAAGATGGTTATAAATGAAAAAATAAATACAAATGTATAATTATGTAGAAAATAGACTATAGAAAATTGCATTTAAAACATATTATGTTTTATAAACTTCTAAAGAACACAAAATTTCAACCAAAACTTAATTATTTTAAAAGGCAGTTGGGGAACTCACAAATATCGAATTTGGTTTCTACATTTAAAAACAAGAGAGCTCGTACAACACTCGAAATTACATTCTTAAATATCTTTATAAATATGAGAGGTTTTAGAATATAAATGTTTCGAAATTATAGTTTACACTTATTTTGCTTTATTATTACAATAATAATAGCGGATTTAAAACTTTTTTGTCCCTACCTCCTTCCCTTCCATTCCATTCGAAAATAGCTTAAGAACCAAATTTGGTTTCAATATTTTATAAATTGCGGGAGTTAGAGCAGGTAAAGACAAATATATATAATATATATTTATATATTTATGGAAGAGACATATTCATCCATATTCCATAGCTTCTCCAAAGAGAATGCCCTAATGCAGGATCAGTTTGTCAAAATTTTTGTCTTAGAAAATTTCAATATTCACGGTATGGTGCCAATTTCAAATGCTTGATAGCTATCCCTACGGTGATCTCTGCTAAAAGTATGAAATCTGATTATTCAATAAACTGAGAAATTGTATGTTAAGGTAAGTGTGCGAGCGTGCGTGTGTGTATTTATATGTGTTTAGATGTATTTAACAATTATTTTGCTTTCGAAAAAGTGAAGAAGGAAGTATACAATTATGCAGGATTTAAGTATTTATTTAATTAACAATTTTTAGTGCAGTATGGTAAGTGGCGCTTACTGACAGCCTCTAGCTGAACTGCTTATAGACTTGTAGCGCTTCCTAGCTGTCAATAACAGAACTACGTATAAATCGGTAGCGCCGTCTACCAGTCAAAGTCTGAACTATCTACCTCTACTGGTTATGGGAGGGATACTGTGACCTTGCCTCGTGCCCCATACCCAGTTCCTTGTTGACCCGGTCAAGGTAGGATCGACCTTCGGCCTAGCAAAGCCATACTCCTTGCGATCGCAATAAAGAACCAACCTAATTCTTCTGATACAATCCTTCTCTCAGATGTCTTGTAATCTAAGCCAATTTCCTTTAAGATGGGCATACACAAGAGTAAACTACTTATATGATCTTAAAAGCAGGAGAGTAGAGAGATGTTTTTTAACCGAGCATTATCTAAAATATTAAGTAGCATTATTTTTTAAACTCCTAGAGTCACAAATGAGTTTAGGCGCTGTTTTTCCCATGACGTTAACTCATAATTTTTTACATGCTAACATTATCTTTACAAAATTCGCTCTCTTAAACCAAAGTAGAAGATAGTTTAGTTAGGACAGGAGGTCAGAAGTATAGTAATCAGTACTTTGACATAAGGAATATCAAAAGTAGACATTTGAAATATGTTGTCCTTGGCTCCCCTAACGTTTCTCAGTCCCGCAAATGAGGTGGATGATGGACTTCTTCCAGCTCGAGGATCACTTCGTCACTGCCAAGTGATGAACCCGGAGTCTCCTCACCAATTCGTTGACACCATAGAATCTTATCTTTATTTACCTTAGTCAGGGCATCTCTTATCTCTTCCCCAATTGACAGTTCTATTTTGGTGCCAATGGCTCCTTCAACTAACAACACAATGCTAATCCTCAATTTGGTTGTATGGGCTCCCACTAAAAGCCCTTGATATCACATCTTCCATGGACTCAGCGACTGAAACTCTCTAAATTCCAGTAACTACTATATATTATTAGTTACTCATTGAAGTCTGACCCTTCATCTATGGAACCGAAGTCCACCTTCAGCTCTTCCTTACATATAATACAAGTACTCAATCTGAAGACCATTTTTTAACCATTATCTGCTAGACAGATGAATGAGATCACTATCAACCAACTATGAAGGCGCATATATGTTCCCTCTGTACTCTGGTAAGCTTCCAGGATTACCTACTATTATAATATACATATATATACTGAACAGTTTCACTA
>KZ807027.1:457726-474390 GCA_000696205.2 Oncopeltus fasciatus
TATATATATATATACTTTTTCCACTATTTACCAGTTGATCAGCTTATTAAGGATAAAGAACATAATTTCAATGAAAAACCATTAATGTTAACTTATGTCTCTTCTAGACAAATCGAAAAATGATAAATATGGATAAAAGTCTGAAACTTACAGTTATGCAAGTACAAATAAATATATTTTTTATGCAAATGTTAGATATAAGAAATATATTATTATTGTTTATTATATACTGTTATAATGTATACTTATGTAAAAGCCTTTGTATGATTATGTGCCTGGCAAACCAACTAGCTGGCAAAGCTCCTCCTTATTACCTCAGACTTGTGTCCACGATGAAAGGGATATCCTGCTTATATCTTATTTTATATGCTGCAAATAAATCTGGATATTTAAAAAGCATTACAAACAAAGATAATATTCTATAAGTAGATTAAATTTCAATTTTTTTACCATTTAATTTTGTGAAGGGACAGTATATGTCCTCCTCAGAACTATTATTTGATAGACAGATAAATAAGGTCAAAGTGAACCTCCGTTACTCTCATTCAAAGGCCTGTTATATAAGCCAGTTATCTTGAAATTTGACTTACTAATTACATCCTGTCGCTAAATATAAACTTCATTTTCTCATAATGTTTTGATGGAGAGGCTCATTTGGAAAATCTCAACACAGCTCTCTAGGGACGGTGTGGTTGTTCCAGCCTGAGGATGACGTACCTCAAAATGGTCAAAAATGACCCTTAGTAACGAATTTGGTTACTTTATTCATAAAAAAGGAGTAATCACCAACCCCCCCCCCTCCCCAAGTTACAGTTTAAAACATTTCTCTTAATAGGATTTTATCTTAAAATTGCTATAGAATGCAAATGTTAAAAAATGACATTTTAAACATTTTTCAATACCAAATTTCTTTTTTGTAACCTTCAAAGAAACTTTTTTTATCTATGTTTAAAGCCCATTTATTTTCTGTCGATTTCAGCCTTTAAGGAACTAATTTAATGGTCTGGGAAGTCTTAAATACTGAATTTAGTTTATTTATTCTTAAAATATAAGAGACCCCCCAAAAAAATATATTAAGACCATGTGCAGAAAAAAAAAATATTCATAGAATTTTTGGCGGACCATATTCTAATGAGGCAGAGATTCCTGTAAGTAGGATCGGTGATGATCGGTAAAATATTGACAAAATTCGCGACCAAAGTCAACAGCTTGATTTTTTCATAATAAATCTCCTACAACTTCATTGTTCAATTTTCGCTACTTCATATTGCTGAAAGAAAAAGGTATTCCAACATATTGGCTACAAGAAGGTTCTTCATTAATTACCAGCTGATATTTAGCTGAATTCCTCTCGAACCCTCCCCTTACAGTCTAATCCCTGTTCCTTAGCAGTAAGCCTTTATGCCTTGTGTATTGTACTTGATAACTCGTGAGAGATTCAAACAGAGTTTGACTTCCAGCTACATCAGCTCCCATGGAAACTGCAAATATTGCAAGAGATCTTCCCCCGTGCTTCCCTGTGGGAACTTGTACCTCTGTGGATATTCTCAAGTCTTCGTTCATTTTAAGAGAAGCTGCAGGAATTTATTTTGGTGGCTTACTTTTTAAGAGTAATATTTCTAAAAATTTTAGCTATTCATTCACAGGAAAAATGTAACTAATATTCCCCTATTTCCATCATATTTAAGTATTATGGTCTGCTATTTTTTTTAGCATAATGTGTGTAGATAGAGGTGTGTGTGCGGGCTGCGACTTTGCGGGCACCATCACAAGAGTTGCTTAATCTCAGCTAATTCCTCTTCGTCAGGGTAAATGAACTTTCCAAATTATGCACCAGTTCGTTGGTTCTATTTCTTTTAATTTAAAAACGACATGCAAAATTTCAATTAGAAAATATGAAAATGTTGGCCCGTACAGTTATAAAACACACACACACATCTAAAAGGTGCAGGCTCGAACTGAACTAAAGGGAAAATAAAAATTAAGTTCAATCCATTTAAATAATCTAAAAGGTTATTTCTACCACCAATGAATATAGAACTATCATACCTTCTATTATCAGTCTTCATTGGTTTCTGCAAACAATGGTTTACAGAAACCAATGAAGACGGATAAATAGAAGGTATGATAGCTCAATCCACTTGCCAAAATGGCAGGAACCCAAGACTGACAGGTATAACGGTTTGGACATTATATGGATGTTATCAAAAGACCTTCCAAGTTTTATCCCTTAAATTAATACCCCAGTCAGGGATTTTGTCGATAAACACTATATATGTATTAATGTATGAATATTTATGTACTACTAGCGGACCCGGGAAACTTCGTTTTGCCAATTTTTTTTTTTTAGGACATTGCTGGCACTAAACAAACATTAGTTTTATATTATCAAACGATTTAAATAGAGCTTTTAACGAAATTTACGGTCTTCAAATAAAAATTCATGGAATACTTATCATAATGTTTTTTCACAGAATAATTTACATATGGTGTAGATAGGGGCACAATTAAAAAAGAAACACATATATTTAAGGCTAATTGGAAATTATTTTTATCTATTACTTCAGCGAAAATAAAAAATCAGACTTCACAGTGTCACCCGCCTGAATATCCGAGAATTCCCTGAAAATTTCATCAAAATCGGCCCAGCCGTTTTAAAGACCGTACGTTAAATATATGCACACATCCTATTTTATATATATATAGATTTAAACCTTATCTTCCCCCAAGGTCATCTATTCTGTTACATACTCTTATTTATATCGATTTGTAATGAANAATAAAATATAATAGCAGAGCGAGTAAGTATTTAAATCAAAGCTAGCCCACTGCAGTAAAATTATAAAATTTGTAAACCAAAAATTAATGAACTGCTTTTGATGTGATTTGAAAAGAAATTTGTGACAGCGTGGTATAAATAAAAGTTAATTTGAATTTTATTAAATAACTATATATAGCGGAGAGGAGGGCACAGCTATGAGTTATATGCTTAAATATCATTGAAATGGACGCACAGTAGGTGTTCTACTTCCCCTCCATTTTGCAAATCTGTCACAATTTCGTCAGATCTCCACCACTCGAGTCTCAAATAGATGAGAATTAACATTGTTCCAATAATTGCACTCACGTACACATTCGTGTGTCTGTATGTACTGTAGCTTTCGCAATTATTAAAACAGACAAAACCAAATTCCTACAGCTTGTCTTCTAAAATCTTTACATGAATATATTAATGGCTAAATGATTTAAACACGACAAATTTAAATAAGTGTAAAATATAATTTTTTAGCATTTAAATTCCATACAATTATTGTATATATATTTTTAAAATAAAAAAATATTCTCCACTATAAACCGTTGAATGAGTTCATTTTTCGATGATATTAAATGAGAATAAATGAGGATTTTGAGAGGGACTCGAATAAATTATTATAAATTGGGAAAATGTAAGTGTTTAATTTTGAGAAATCATTTCTATATTCCAAATTCGCAACGAAAAAAGGTAATTAGATGAAAAAGATAATCCTCTTGTCAATACGTAATCATGGTCGTATAGAGGCAGTATCTGCCAAGAATCATACTCAAGAACGAATGCAAAAATATTGCATGCAATTGCCTAAAAATTAAAAACATGTGAAAATACATGTTAGATAACGTATTAGGGGAAAGTATACTAATTATCTCTGCAGATCATACTACATTCTATCCATCAGATAAAAAAAAAAAAGTTGGCACTAAATGTACAAAACCATACACTAACATATATTTACACTAACATATTTATGTACAAAACATAAACAAACTAACATAATTCAATTATTTCATTTTAAACTTAGTAAGCTAGTTTAAGCTTAGGTAAAACATTTAATTGATCGATAGAAATACAAAAATCAGTTTCGGTGAATGACATTTTATATATTATTATATATCAAATAAAGAGTTTTGGAAGATCTTCCGACGTTTCCCCCTTTGCCTTCATGATAGCCCTGAAGATGACACAATGTAAACCGAAAGGCGGCACATAATAAAAAATACATTTTTTTTAAAATGCATATATTTTGATCAACTTTGACCGAACCCTAACAAATTCTCTACTAATCATCTCCATGGTCAAAAAACTCTCCATTTTAACATTTATAACATTGTTAAGAAAGAAATTTAGGAATGCAACGACTATGGGTGAGAGCTTCCCCCACTTTTCCATCTTGGCCAGTCCAGCTCAAAGTTTAGTTGTCTTACTCTTTACGCTCATTGTTCTTTCCGGAGGTAATAAATTTCTTCAATTTATCTCATCATATACATCTTGAATAAAATATAGTAAATCAGCTTAGATTATGCAACTACTGCATGACAGACTTTTTAATATGGTTTTAAGTCTTTTATTTCACTAGAAAACACTTTTTTTTTTCTTCTTCTTTTTAAAGAAACATTAATGTGCAATTACTAGTGAAAATTAGTTTTGGGGGGAAAAAAATAAACCAAAACAACCAGCTTGGAGCAGAAGCTGAGTATGTAACCAGAAGGTATGGGTGTCCCCTCCCAGTCTGCCTAGTCAACATCAGGTGTGTTAACTTTTTCCTTTTCTTTCTTTCTTTTTCTGCTTTCTTTCCTAATAAACACGGGAAATTTGTTAAGTTTACCCTTCTCCTGCATTATGTCCTATTATTACCACAGTTTCTTTAATGTTACATAGAACATTATTCATAATAAAAATCACAAATTACTATCATCCCTATCTTTTTATATAAAATAGGTTATATCTTAAGTACTTGTAGGCCTTATTAGACAATTTTTTCATTGCAGTAGAAAAAACCATTTTATTGCAGTAGAAGTAATTAGATTTAGAAAAATTCATGTAGCCTATGTCATTCCTCAGAATATTGTATCAAAATCTGTTAGTCTCTTGTTTAAAATCTCAATTCATGAAAATGTATACCAATAAATTTTGAGGTTAATACATAACTCTGATATTCATTATATACTACTAAGTGTAAGGATGTATATACTACTAAACATCCTATCATCATATTAAAATTAATTAATTTTAAAAATCATAATCACCAACTTACATATTTCAGGAACACAAAGTAAACATACAAGCTGTGTGATAAAAGATAGCTAAGCAACCTAGTTCGAATGAACTAGATTGAACTATTAGCTGTATTTGCTAGTTTGATATATTTACATGTATATATGTTCAGAAAATCACATAAGAGTTTTACCTTTTATAGTAACTGAACGATAAGATCAGCTTTCAACTTTAACATAGGAATTAGTTAACATAGTCCTGGCCAATAATAAATTAGGAATACAATTAATCTAATCATTCTTTAACTAAATATTAAAGGTTTTTTTTTTTCTGGCAGTAACTTACTTGGTGTTGTGATGTCATTTTGTCAAACTCATCAATACAGCAGCAGCCATGATTAGCAAGAACGAGTGCTCCAGCTTCAAGGGCAAAATCTCCANGAACATTTTTTTATATATATTTTTTTATGTTCCATAAACTTTTTCGTTACTCAAATAAAAATAAAATAGTAAAATAAAAAATAAAATTTTAACTTTGGTCTTCCTCAAAACTCCCCAACCCTCCTCATCCTATACTATATTTATCAACAGGTTTATATGATTTTTAAATAAGAGGGCCAGCCCTATAATTAAAATTGGGATAAAAAAATATTCTCTATAGTACTAATTTTTCGTGAAAATATTATATAATAAAATTGGTAAGAATGAATTTGAAGACACTTTCTCTGTTATTATTTCATATTGGGAGTTTCCCCTTCCCCTTTGCTATATAGCAGCTGTATACACATATGGATGTGAGGTGGGTGGGAGGGGGTAGCTGTTTTTTTATTTTTTTATTTTGGCAGTGAAATTTGACTTGGGCCATTTAAAATGAAGAAGAAAGTCTGATTTTGTTGGCAATAACGTTGGAGTGAGGATTTAATAGTTAACTTCAATATCGCTGGCATATTATTTTTCATTTTCAACAAGTAAAATTAGCATTCAACGTTTTAAAAATTCCATTGCACAGTATTCCCGGTTTGCATTCAAGTAAGAGTAAATGTTTAATTTGATTTTAAAATGCGAAAATAACAATGAATGGAATTGGAAATAATGCCCCTGGGAAGACCACGAAAGAAGAGGTGGGGGAAGGGTTCAACCCACTTAGGTTAACAACTAAGTTACACTCTTAAATATTAGTCAGTGCATTTTATATGACGTTATAGGATCTAGAAGTTGGATAATTAAATTTAACGACTATTATTTACAATTACTCCATTAATTTTTTCTTTCCAAATCATAATCAATAAGTATTGACCACTATATATTTTTGTGTTCCTCTAGAGCCCTCTCCCCCCACCCCCTCGTTTTCCACCAAAATAAATTTATTCTACAGAATGAATAATAACAAGTCTAGCAGCTAACCTAATTTGGTTCGGCAATGTTAAAAATGGTTTACATTAAAGTAACCTTATATGGTTTGGTAGTCCTCCTTGTAAGGTTCTTAAGCAGCTAATATTTAAAAGACAAATTATTAGGTTTATTTAAAAAATAATTAAATAAAATTTTAGGAAATTTAGTGTTTTGGCAGAAATGCAGTCCGGGTTATATATTTTGTTCAGAGAAGTTAAAAGACATCCCAATGACCCTTAGTGAAAAAACTCATAAAATATATTCGCTAGGTTAATTCATTTTACATTTTATTTACATTTTGATTAATGTTATTATTGAAATCATTTTGTTCCTGCATTAAATGGATGAGAAGCCGAAGATTTTTCATTCCCAATTTTTCCCTTGAGACATTGTTTTCTTATGGAAAACCAATTTAAAAAATATATAAATAAATAAAAAATAAAAATAGATTTTCCCCACATTTTCCAAGTATAAAAGTTTTTAGAGAACAAAAACCGTTAATAAGGATACTAGAATGATCACATTTTCAAAGGAAAGAAAATAAACCATTTTTTTTTTTAATACAAAGTTCATTTTAATTCACTGTTTAATTGTTATAAAATTAATCGACTTATTTAAAGTTTTTGTTCGTTCTTTTAACATAGTTTGGAGTAAATAATATTTTATAAGTGACATATCATCATCAAGCATACTGAATTTTGTTCCACAAATAATTTAAATCCACAAATATGGGTTAATTTTAACACTTATTATTTCAATACTACAAAGAACTTTAATATTTCTTAGAAACCTTCGATAATCTATCATGTTATAATAGTAAAAGTCTAATACATTAATTTGTTTGAATATAATGTATGCTTATAAATTCTTTATTGTAGAAAGCCAATAATTTTAACAAAATATTTACACATTGAATATAAAAAACAAAAAAAATTATTGATATTAAAACCCAAAGTATAGAGAAAATATTCGGTAGATAAAAAAAACAAAACAGTATATAGATAATNTTAATATTTCTTAGAAACCTTCGATAATCTATCATGTTATAATAGTAAAAGTCTAATACATTAATTTGTTTGAATATAATGTATGCTTATAAATTACATTTTATATAGTGTATTTGCAAGCAATTTATGATTATGCATGTAATGAAATTACTCTTTATTATATTCTTTATTGTAGAAAGCCAATCATTTTAACAAAATATTTACACATTGAATATAAAAAACAAAAAAATTATTGATATTAAAACCCAAAGTATAGAGAAAATATTCGGTAGATAAAAAAAACAAAACAGTATATAGATAATCCTAATTTTATTTTCCTCATAATATGTGGGATGATATCGAAAAAGCTGAAGGTTATTTATTACATTCGAGTAATTATCAACCAATACAATAATTTAATTAATGAGAGCTATTCCTGTACTTATGTATGTAAATAACTAAAAAACATTTTATTTATCAATTATTGGCAAATAATTGGTAAAATCAACTGAAACATTATACAGTTACACAAGTTAAATATATTTTACTCGCGAGCATTATACTTTATCATACTTAATTATTATTCTTTTCAAAACAATTAAAGTGAAAACTTAATTTACCTAAATTTCCAAAACAAATAAAAACACTTATCCTATAAATAAATACGTATTATCAGCATTCGGGATTTAGTAGTAAAAGTTAATAAAAATATATATTTCCCTGGGAAAGATAACAGGAGATATAGAAGGTTATATATGAATACAAGATTAGCGAATTAACTTTATATTCTATTTTACCTTTCGAAGGCGGAAAAATCATTATATCACTTGTAATTTATTTCAAGACACAAAGCACACAAGATGTCTGAATCCCACACATCTGCCACAACACCCCCGCCGCGCATTTCGCATGCGAAGTGAGGAGCGATCCCGGAATTTCCCGATCCAAGATGGCTGCCTGTGTAACTGACCTAGGGAAGTGTGCGGCGAGCCTGCGCGGCAAGTTTCGCGAAGTGTAGCTCCTCCGACGTGATGCCGTCCTGGTAGGGCCGTGCGAATTCCCGGAGTGCCGCCCCAAATAGCGCGCGCTCTTTGCAGAGATTTCCCGCCTGGGACTTGGCGAAGTTAGCTCCTCCCAGACTCTGCACTCCTGCTAGGCAGAGGTGGAGACGCGCGGACCTGCCTCCTTCTGCGGCAAGTGCGTGTCTCGGGCTGCCCGCTCCCTACCCGTCACTGTCCTCCGCCCTGCTGCTGACGTCACCAGCCGCCCCCACCCCACCCCGAGGTCGGGATTCGCCAGTCCCCCCACCCTTGGTGACTGCGACCGACTGCAAATCAAGGAGGGAGTTTCAGGAGGAAAACAAATTGGTCTTTTAGAGTGTGTTTTCTATGGTGAGATTGGAGTTCCTATTCATGAGTCAGTATAAAAGTCCATATCGCCGATTGAGTTCTTGTCATTTAATTTTAGTATGTTCTCTCAATGTAAGTCGTGAGCGAAGATGGAACCCAAGGTAACGAACGGAATTTGAAAGTGGTAAAGGAATATTGTATATTTTGCAATTTCAGGGAAGTATTTTTTATTCCCAGCAGAAATTCCCTTATTAAAGAAGATTTTTATGAATCAGAGTTCCCCCCCCACTCATTCTTTCCGAACAGTCTAGAGCCAGATGTAGCGATCTTAACCTGGTCAACATAGTAATTTAATATTATCTATTCTTATGTTTAATGAAACATAGAAAGTTGGCTATGTTTGAGCAGCTCCTGCATGACGTACTTTTAACGGTTGAATAGACTATCCTTATTCCTACTCTGAGAACTCTGATTGTTCCTACTGTTTTTGCAAACGTACAAGGCAATGGATACTAGGTAAATGATAAAATGATTTTGCAATATATTTTTGACTTATAATGTTGAACGTTTGCTCATATATTTTTAATATCTATTAATTTATGTGTATTTCTTGAGAATTGTGCTCTGTGAAAATATATATATTTATTAAACCTCTTCTGAATGAAGTAGACGCTTTAGGCCATGAATGTTGACCCGCATAACCCAGCGGCATGGCGGGATCCATTACAATTCTTTATTGCTTCTCGGTAATGTTCCTGGTTATTGACTAACACTATAAATCGATTACTCCTATAAAACTCGTGCTTATATGAGATAGTAGAATTCAAACTCTTCAATAATAGTACAGATTACATCATAAATCGTAAATATTACTAAGGTTTCGAGGCTTTTGAATAGCTGTCAGAAAATAGAGACGCTCACCGGATGTTGGCTCTTATTTGTGCACTTGAAGTGTGAATTGAAATCCAATTGTACATTTAATTGCGAGGGAAATTCGATATTTAATTTTGAAAATTCTTAATTAGTGAGGTTTAGTTAACTTCTTTATGGGTATGATTCAAGTTCTATATAATTTTTTAGTGGCTGTCAAACGATTATGGCCGCCTAACTATTATGGGTGTTTAACAATATGTGTGCCAGATTTCTTGATGAGTACTTCATGACGACATGTCAAAGACATTTCTCCGGAAGGCCCTACAATAGATGTAGATTTCAAACATCAGGTACACAACTGAAGAATTTAATTTTAAATACGGTTTAGTCTTTGAGACCTATATTTTAAAACATCGTAAGAGGGCAGCCATAATTAAAATAAGGCTTTAAAATAGTTTGAACAGAGTTGGTAGGTGTTTTGAATGAGCTACTAGGTTTCTGTAACTTAATGCCTTCGAAATATTAGCCTAACCCTTATTAACTTTGGGGAAAATATTTTCTAAATATATTGTTTTAAATATAATTTATGTTTAAGAGAGATTCCAAACCTTTTACAGTTAATAAACATGTTATACTTAAATTTTTAAAACATACGGTATATAATTTTATACTAGAATTATTTATTTGCAAAAGAAATAGCTTATAATTTTTCGTTGTTGAATTCGTGCAGTTTTATTTCTGCAGTTTTTCTTTATGTTAGTATATTTTTGAGGAAACAAAACGGTTATCAAAATATGTATTAATTATTAACAGTACGATATTAACCGTGAACTGTATAGTTATAATTTCAAAACTATTAATATCGTGTTCACTATTGGTGTATTGATGTTGAACAAAAGTGGCCACATAGGATCTCCTTGAGCAACACCTTTACAGAGGAATCTATTCCTTGTCAGTAGCAGTAGTACGGTATTCCACTTGTCAGTAGCAGTAATGCGACAGAAGTGGAAGAGCGACATTAAACGTGTCAGTAGTAGTAGTGCGACATTACACTGGTCAGTAGTAGTAGTGCGGCTTTCCACGTGTCAGCAGCAGTAGTGCGAAATTACACTGGTCATTAGTAGTAGTGCGACATTACACTGGTCAGTAGCAGTAGTGCGACATTACACTGGTCAGTAGTAGCAGTGCGAAATTACACTGGTCAGTAGTAGTAGTGCGACATTACACTGGTCAGTAGCGGTAGTGCGACATTACACTAGTCAGTAGTAGTAGTAATGCGGCATTAAACATGTCAGTAGCAGTAGTGCGACATTGCACTGGTCAATAGTAGTAGTAGTTCGCCTTTCCACTTGACAGTAGCCGTAGTGGGGCTTTCCACTTGTCAGTAGCAGTAGTGCGACATTCCTTGACAGTAGCAGTAAGGCGACAGATGTGAAAGTGCGACATTAAACGTGTCAGTAGCAGTAGTGCGGCTTTCTATTTGTCAGTACTAGTAGAACGACATTAAAATTAACAGTAGTAGTAGTACGACATTCGATTTGTCAGTACCAGTAGTACGACATTACAATTGACAGTACCAGTAGTGCGACATTCCTTGACAGTAGCAGTAATGCAACATTACAATTGACAGTAGTAGTAATGCGACGGAAGTGGAAGTGCGACATTAAACGTATCAGTAGCAGTAGTGCGATATTCCATTTGTCCGTACCAGTAGTGTGCCATTAAAATTGACAGTAGTAGTAGTGCGGCATTACACTTGCCACTACCAGTAGTGCGGTATTACACGTGTCAGTACCAGTAGTACGACATTTCATTTGTCAGTACCAGTAGTACGACATTACAATTGACAGTAGTAGTAGTGCGGCATTACACGTACCACTACCAGTGGTCCGACATTACACGTGTCAGTACCAGTAATGCGGCATTACAATTAACAGTAGTAGTAATGCGGTATTACACTTGCCACTACCATTAATGTGACATTACACGTGTCAGTACCAGTAGTGCGACATTACACTTGCCACTGCCAGTATTGCGACATTACACGTGTCAGTACCGGTAGTACGACATTACACTTGACAGAAGCAGTAGTGCGACCCAACTGCTCAGGCGTCTCATGAGACGTGATATTGGCATGTACCATATCTTCGATCAGTCCTTAACCATGTTGTTATGATAAACCAATATCAGCCTTTAAAGTTTTGAACTAATCAATTATTTTTGCCAACTTTTAATTTGAAATAATTAATTAATTAGTTCAAATGGATAGTTTGCGACCGTGGAGATCATTAGTAGAGAAATTTTATCGGGGTTCGGTCAAGGTTGTAGCCGAACCCCAACAAAAATGCTCTACTATTAATTAATTAATATTTAGCGTTATTGTTTATTTACTCAGAATTGCATAATTAAAAAACCTATTCATTGAACCATTGGATTTGAATTAACTTACGAGGTATTAGGTTATTTTTTACTGTGAATTAAAATGGTTTTGACTGACAACTTTCATAAATATTAGTATACATTTTTCTTTTTCTTCGTATTTTTGTCATTTAGATTATTTTATAATTTTAATTTATTTCCAGAAAATTCAGTGTGTGAATTAGATGTTCAAATAATGGAATATTTGAATCGAGTGAAGTGGTCTCTGAATTACGTTTAATATTCTTCCAAATTCCAAAGCGAAATGAAATGTTGTTTAATTTCAGGCATTTATTTGAGTTTTAAATAATGATTCAATGACCTACCTTGGCAACTTGCATAGGTACAATTAGAGTATTTTCTACACATAATTGGCTTTGAAGTAAATAAATAAGTACGATAACTTTCATAAATAAAAGTATATTCTAAAAGCTCTTGGGTTGATAAATTTTTAACACAAGTTTACTAATTACTTATTACACTGTTGATATATTATATAAATAATATAATAATAATAAATTTATATATTTATATTTCTAACACGAGTGTACTTATTTGTTAGGACTGATCAGTCATGTTTCTTTATCAATTATAAAACTGTAAACGGTATTATCAATAATTCACTTACCTCAGTGTATATACCTCGTCTAATTTGTCTACTAAAGATTCCTGAATGCAGTTGTTGGCTTGTTAACTGTAGACTCTCTAAACTTTGTGCTAGCTCCATCCCTCGGCTACCTAGATCTAATCTTTATACAATCTGTGAGGCCAAAAATGCCACTGTAACCTCATATCAATTTTTAAAAAATATTTCTCATTGGAACATCTTCGGGTGATGAATTTTAGTGATTTTTTTAACAAATAATTACTGTTAGTGAACCATCCGGTCGGGAATTAGAATGGGCGTCAATTGCCAGTGAATTGTCCATTATGTATTTTACCAGATACGCTACTGACCCACGCATTGGCCAGGAAGGACTAGTAAAGTCCTGCTTCCGTCATCAGAAGGACGAAGCTGACTTCCATCAGAAAGTTTTCTGCAGAAATCTCCTTCTAGGACATTGGCCCCCACCTGGTATATGAAATCATAATACGACATTCGACTTGTCAATAGTAGTATAGTGAGGCATTCCTTGACAATATGTGTAGTGCGAGAATACAATTGACACCACCGGTAGTGCGATATTCCACCTGTCATTAGTACCAGTGCGATATTCCACCTGTCATTTGTACTAGTGCGATATTCCACATGTCATTAGTATTAGTATTAAAAGTACTAAAAAGTATTTTTGATGTAGCGGGCGCTTTATTAAATTTAGAGTAGTGAAACTAAATAGAGATTTTCATTGATAAAAGACATTATCATTCTCTGTGGACGGGAGTATAAGTCCAGGAGAGTATGAGTCCAAATATAAAATTAAATGTTTATTAATTTCACTGGAAATATTACTGATTTTGTATATTTATTAATAGAATACTGAGGGGCTCTTTTAAATTACCCAGCAGCTGTAGTCTCTTCTCCAATGTTATTATCACCATTTTTCCATCAGATATATAATGTAATAACTTCTAACTTATAATCTTGATAATAATCAAGATTCTTAAGACACTCTTACTAATTCTTCTTTATTCTCTAATTGTGTTCGATTCGGCCACAATCTAAAACAAGTGACAACTTCCCAATACCCGAATAACTAACTCCAATTAGTCGTTATTTTTGTACGCAAGGCAGACAATACCAAGGATTGTAATTTCATTCCGCTACAGTAATTTTCGACCATAGCATAAAGGAGCTGGTCAATAAATGCGGCAGAAAATATCTCAATGCTACATCAGCATTTCGGTAGGCTTATAAATGTTAAAATTTCAATAATTTATTAAAAATTTGGCTTGTGACAAAATAAACGAGAACCATTAAAAAAAAAAAAAAATTTCCAGAACCTCTGTCATTTCCCTCATTCTTAAGCCTCTTGATGTTTCTTGCAACTCCATGGTCCCTTTAAGCAGATTCTTCGTGCTAATTGTTAGATTATGGTCTGGCGAGCGTTAGAGGCTGTTTGCATACTCATTTATCATGATAAAGGAATCAGTGATAGTCAAACGATACAACATACATGAGTTTCATTACTCTGAACTAAATATTAAACTATTGATGTCAAACTCACTTGCAGATGGGCCTGTAGAGCTCTTATATTCAAAAAGCTTCGATTTCTGTAGGTCAGATATTTTGGAAATATTTAAGTCCCACCTAGCCCAATTTAGAAAAGTACAGCAAGTGGTTTGATTTATAACAAAAAATAATTATCTTTAATAAGCACTAAAGAAAAAATTGGATAAAGTAATAATGGTTTATAGGTCAATAACCACATTGATTAACTGATTGCGAAGGAGCTCATACAAGATAATAAGCATTGTAAGCCATCTTTAGGGCTATTATGAAATTGAGAGGGGACATTTTGTCACCTGGATCAAATGTGGCATTACATCCCCTCTAGCCATCATCATTACCCTGAAGATTGCTTACAATGTCGGCAGATAATAAAAAAAGGACATTTTTAAATTGTATTTTTTGGATCAACCTTGACCAAACCCCAACAAAAAAACATCAACTAGCAATTATATAACATTTAAATTTAATAGGATTAAAAAAAAAAAAAACTTCAAAGAGACTTTAAGAATTTAATTTGGAATATTGGGCGGGCCTTCTTATTCTTAAAATATTGAAACCAAATTCGGTGTTATGACTTTTCAATGAAAGCCATAAAATTTTTTGGTTTAGAGGAAAACCAAAGTTTATAATCATAATATCTTTATTGTGAGTTATAAAAAAGTTTACAGAATATAATTGGTAAAACATTTAGTTTTCTAACTTTTACTTTCTATAACCCCTTTATGAAAAGCGCATATTAAGAATGATTTATGAAATCAACTGTTATGGGTGAGGGAGTCTATATTTTATTTTCCTTGCCAGTCCTGAGTAAACTTTAGAGAATGCATTCATCTTTGCACTCTTTGTTCTCTGCTGCTTTTAAATTAAATTTCCACATTTACTCTAACTTATATTCATCTTTAATGAAACATGGGGAATCTACTTAGATAACCCAGCTCTGAGTGGAATTTTCAATATCATCCTTATTCTGCGTCTTTTGTAAGTATATTATAAAACACAAATGGTAGATAATAAAATTTTGTATTCCTTCTATTTCATCATTTTTGTTTTGTTTGTCATACAATAAATAGCAAAGATATGGATGATCCTTCAATTAGGTCTCTCTTTAAACCACCCTCCCCTCATCTTTGTAATTAACTAACTCGGCCTTATTTTGTTTTTAAAACTAAAAACTGAAACATGCAGACACATACACGTCTGTGTGTGTGTGCCTATATATATATATATATATACACACACACACACACACACACATATATATTGTGGGTGTGTAAGTAANTATATTTGTATGTATGTAGATGTACACATTTATATAAGTTTTAGTGGCTATTAGTTTTTGCTTTCAAATTGATAGGATCAGACTAATATAAAAAAGGATTTGAAAAATCTATTATGAAAACAACCTCAATTGTTACATTCCTGTAGAATTCATTAAAAAAAACTGACAGTTTGTTTTTATGCTTTATTTACTATTTTGATTCAAAATTCTGGCAAAAAAGGAATTTGTGAGAAGAGATAAGAATCAACCAAAAGGATCAGATGAAAGGAAGGACAGCCAAAAGGAGGTTGTTGTTTTCATCTACTTAAATCTTTTAGGAAAAAAAAGGATATGAACATTTTATTTTAGTGAGAGAATTATTATGGTGAAGAGTGTAGGAAAGAAATTTACAAAACTCATATGAAAGGAGCAGTTTTGATGTATCACAAATCACTTTTCTTTTCACAGCCACTAAATCAATGGTTGGAATTTATAATAGTGAAGGAAGAAAACTGCTTTATTTTTGTTATTTAGATCACTAAGCTACTTGCCTTCAATTTGGTATTATTCTTCACATTTATTGGCATATTTTGACTTGTAGTTTTGATTGGTCCTTGTAGCATAATTTTAAAAATAAATGAGCTCATCTTTAAATTCTATCCCATTTCTATTGATATTTCATTAAAGAATTGCAATTTCTATTGAGTTTTTTCATATATTATTTGTTTATATCAAATTTAAACCCTATAATAGAAGGGCATAAAGACCATGACCATAGGATAAAAATTATGTATAAAAAAATTCTTGTTGATGGATGTTAATTTGGGAAAATGAAATGTAAAGGCATCCAAACAATATTTAAATAAAATATAAATGTACTTGGAAATCAATGTTTACAATTTTAATTTATTAATGATATAAGTGCTAGAATAAACATGTTGAAAATTATTACATGCATTGGAAATTTTTTTGGGGTTACTTTTTTAATCAGAAATAATTTTTCTAATAAGTCTTCACATATCTCTAAAGCATTAAATTTACATAGCCTTTGATAAAATATCACACAATAAACTTTCTAAAGAAAAAAATGAAACAAAATACTGCAGTTTATAGTGATTTCTGAAACACATTATTTAAATATGAGTTAAAATCATATAAATAAAATTTAAATAAATATTAATATATGTATG
>KZ807027.1:474408-497789 GCA_000696205.2 Oncopeltus fasciatus
AAAAAACAGATGGATGATTTTTATTTTTTATATAACAGTTTTTTTTTAAGAAAAAGTTCATAAAGCTATTTTTAAAAATTTAGGAAATACACTTAATTATATTATAGTTACCAAAAATTTAAATTACAAAATGCCTTGTTTTCTGACACAACAATATAATACTGGTAAGTCACACTCACGGTTTAAAATTATTAATTGAAAGCAGTTCATTGTAACAAAAAAATTAATCTGTTTTAAGACTGAGTACCATACATTTTTATGTCCACATTTTGCTTCAATTAACCCACATTGATAAAAAAGTTTTCAAGTTACAACAACTAAAAGCTAATTTGAACTTATTTAATTTAAAATTACTTTAGCCCATATAAGATCTCAATAAAAAATTATTTTAAATTGTTTTAAAGAAGCTATATTTATGCCTTTTTTTTTTTCAGATGAGGATCTTGGATTGTATTACTCAAAAATGTAGAATGAAAAATGTAACCTAGTTGAATCCGTCTTTGTTTTTATAGATAAACTATAAATAATTTTTATATTTATATGAGATAAACTTTTTAAATCATAATGTATCTTTTATATGTTGAATAATTTTTTTTTCTTGAAATCAAGCTCTGAATACTGATGTTAAATTGATTCAGATCTTTCTAATGTAACCAAAAAAATTTTTTATTTCCTTAGATGAATATTCTCATTATGAATGAGAAATAAATTTTAAAAATGCACAAATAATTCGCAATAAGAACTTTATGGCTTTGGCTATTATTTGCATAACTAGATTTGCCTTAATTTGCGTGATCCATTATAGAAGAATCTGAATGTTGTAGGAAAACTGGTATATAGAACATCAATCAATTAAAAAATAATTTAAAAAATAACTTTGAAGATTATAAGCAAAATTAATTAAATAGTTTTTCACAATAGGTTCTCATGAAGTTACAATAGAGCTTCCAGAAGTTTTTAAAAAAACTTGGGAAATTATTACCTTAAATTAGGGCATACTTTTAGCAATATTCACTTCCTTCTGATAGGTAAATGTTTAAAAAAAATTGGGAGAAAGAATTCTATATACTTTTCCTTTTGTTGTCTCAATAATGTAGTTAAAACACTGTAAATTAAGTTAATTTTTTTTTTTTTTTAAGAGCATAGATGTTTTTTTAAGAAAATTTTTTTGGGGAAAACCACACTATTCACTAGGAAAAAATGTATGGTGGAACAGACCACTAGAATAAAATAGATAGAAATTAATTAATTAGTATAAATTATGTAAGAAAAACATACCACGTTTGTGAGAGTTATGAGCTTCTTTTTTCATATTCCTCATGGCAGAGGAGGGTGTTTGAAAAAGGCTAACAAATAGTACAAAATAAGTGTAACTCTCTTAAATATAAATTATATTTTTTACAAGTACAACAAATAGGTGGAAGAAAAATTAGCATTAGTTTATTCTCCCTATTTCTTTAAAGTAAATTATCAGGGGAAAGTCTGTAAGTGACTGAACAACATTAATGGTAGAGAAGCCATTAGAAAAAACATTAAAGGTTAGAAACTTTATAACAGATATTGAGATTAGATGAACATGGTTAGACTGAAAGTAATGTATCAGGAAAGAGTTTCAAGAAATGACTTGAATCAACAAAGTAGTTTTACTTCAGCTTTATAGCTGTTATTATTGAAAGGCTTATGATTCACTGATTCAGCTCTTTTAAATTGTTAACATCTTTATTTTGATTTATGACCAAATGACATACCTGCCATAACCATGTTTACCTGACTTACCTTATACTAAAATTATGCTTTAAACAATTTTTACTGAAATATGAAAGTTACATGCATTGTAAGAAATGGTTCTTCCTCATGACTTACTTGTGAGGTTTGATTAAAACAAAAAAAATTTTTTTTTTATTAATGGTGGGCTCTTTCTAGTAACAATATTTCTTAAAAATTTAGCTTATAAAGTTTTAATAACTTATTATTATAAATGAATTACTACTTTCATTTTGGTAAATATAATAAACAGGCTTGTTTGGTAGGAACTCCTGTCTGGATTTATTGCAGGTGGAATAAGAGGTAAGGTGAAGACTCTCTGTTGCTCAAGTTGAGATATTAGCGTCTCCCAAGGAAGCGGATGTTGGTAAAGATAGCCCTTGCAGGTCGCCTCCGGTTGCAGAAATGAACCTGTCTCTCAAGATTTCCAGAGCGGGCGTCATGCAGTGCCATCAGAAGGTGGAATACATCCTGTCTTGTTGGAGTACAGAGGTATGCATCAGGGTCATAGTTACGCCCATTCTGACGTTTCCAAGGGTACCGCCTGTTGGATAATAAATAATAACTCTCATAAATAACTGACATGATTCAATCTAAAAAATTTCATGTTTGGAAATAGCCTGTCTTTGAAATTTGAGGGGCAAGGAATAATAACAACAGAAAGACCCAAACAGACATCTATGCACCTGTGACTGTTTATTATTTGTGCTATATGTATATACATGCAAGCAAAGTGTTTATAAGTTAAACTCTTTGCTCAATAAATGAAACATTTATGAGTTAGTTAATTGAAAAATGTTAATTTGAGTTTCATGATACCCTAGTGAGTCAAAATGTTGCTGAGCATATTTAACAGCTACTATATTAAGCAAATTGAACAACTTTTCCTTGAAAAAATAATGTTTCTAAAAATAAAAAAATTTTAAATAGAAAAAATAAAAAAGGAAAAAGGGTACATAATTTTGAGACATGTTCAATGGTACAGTAAGTAATATTAATGAATATGAATTAGGATTAATTTAATCCTTCTTGTATCATTCTTTTTTTATTCAATTTAAATTTTACTAATTAATTTTGGAAAATTCAGTTTTTCAAATAGTTAAGAAGAATTAAAGTGGTTGACACCATTACTAAAACTTATTTGTTTTTCAAGTAAGCTAATTAGCCTATTTAAAAATTGTATGGTTATTTTATAGATATTATTTGGCATTTCAAAAGTAACAATAATTAACTATTGTTTTTACAATAAAATGTATTGATTATAAAAATACAATAAATCTTAAAAGACAACTAAAGGTAGATCTCAGAAGGCTATTAGGCAGTTTTGTTGCTTATAAGAGACAGGAAAGCAATTACTGACATACGCATTTTATGATTGGCATTTAGAGAAATGACCAAAACTATATGATAGATAATGTTCAATTTATTTATATTTAATTCAGTTTCAATTTAGCTTAAGTGGAGTATTGTTTTTAAAAATTACTTGATCAATTAGGTTACTGCAAATAAGATTAATTGTAAAAAATTAAATCTAACTCATAGATAAGTGCGTGAAGGGAATAGTTATAATTAAAAGGCTTTAAATTTATGTTTACATTAATGGAAGAAAGAAAGAATGCTTTTTTCATTCTGGAGCAAGAGACACATCAAACACATTAAAACCTTCAAATGTACTAAAAACTTGTATGTTTATATATATATATATATATATATATATATATATATATATATATATATTTCAAACAGCTCTGGGTTTGAGTTTTGTCATTCCCAGAGCTGTTTGAAAGCTTTTAAGTTGTTTTATACGTCCAAGTAAAAGATTTAAAAGTATAAAAATCAAAGTATGATAAAGGGAATTTTAAATATTCATATTCTTTTGTTCATTCATAGTTATTTTAATTAAAAATTAATGTTACGGTGTGTCAGCATTGCCACATATACAATAGCTTTGCAGATATAAATTATTTTCCACAGGAATCTATGAGTCCCTTTAGATCAGTTTAATGTTACATCCTATATTAACAAGTATTCATTTATTTGTTTAAGAAATTTAGATTTTGTGTCTATGCGTCTTATATCTTGGCTGAAAATATCCTTTTTAGGTCTAATGCAATGATAAAAGTTACTAATAAAATAAATATAATAAAATACACTAAATTAAAATGGGTGGCTACAAAGTATAGAGAGCACATAAACTTTTAAAGAATTATTTTAAACAATTCTTAATTATTTATACATGTGGACAATTCGCTCTCGCTAAACTCTACAGATAAAACTTACCATTTATGGAATGTTTAAAAAATAATTTTTGAGAGACATTACATATTACTTTAATTTGCGGTATTTAACTAAATAGTCTTAAACAAATAATAAAAATAAAGATAAAAAAGAAAAACTGATGAATTTAGACTAGGAGTCAGAAACGTCCAGATCAATGTAATATTAAATATTGTTCGATACTTGTAACTCTGGGTAAAATTTTGCAACTCAATATCTGTTGAGTTAGATTTTTTAGCTGTTTTCTATAGTATTAGATATGCTAGTTTCAAAACCGTTTTTAGTTTTCTTCAATCACATCACGTTCGGTTTCTATGTTGGTGTGGCACATGCTGGTCTAGACCTGCCTGTTTAGCCACGTCTGTTATACTGTGGTGAAACGTTGTGTGTCGGTAAGCAGTATTTAGTATTTCGTTACGGAAGTGTACAGAACTACATAGTGTGTTTGAACTGAAACGTTTCTTTATGGCTACCTCTGTTCCTACTCGTCGAAAGTGCGAAAACAGTCCCGATTCGTTTTGTTATATATATGGCAGTTTTATCATTCCCAGTCAAAGGACAAACATCAGTACATTTGTCAGACAAGCATATTTTGCCTATTTTAAAGTGAAACTTGGTGATCAAGATAAAGCATGGGCACCTCATAAAGTGTGTAAACAGTGTGTTGAGGGTTTATGGATGTTGACCAAGGGAACACGTGCTAAGCTTCCATTTGGTATACCTATGATTTGGCGCGAGCCCAAAAATCATTCAAGTGATTGTTACTTTTGAATGAAAACATCGGGATATAACAAGAAAACAAATGTAAAATAGAGTATCCTAGTTTACCGTTAGCTATACGACCAGTACCGCATTCAGTTCCCGTGCCAGTTTTCAATGAATTTCCCTCTTTGAAAGAAGGGGAATACGGATATGGTGCAGATGAAAGCGACTCCAAAGATGAAGATTTCGACATTGAAGATGACTCCGTACGTAAGGGATTCAAACAACAAGAGCTAAATGATTTGGTATGAGAATTGGGACTATCCAAAAAGGGTTTAAGAGCTCCTAGCATTAAGACTCAATGAGAAAAACTTGCTTGAAAAGGGAGTCAAAGTTTCCTATTTTCGAACACGAGAAAGGTTATTTCTGCAATACTTTGAACGTGATGATGGATTTGTGTTTTGCCATAATGTAAGTGGTTTAATGGACAAATTGGGATTTCAAACGATAATGCAACTGACTGGCGACTGTTTATAGATAGCTCAAAGCGCAGCTTGAAGTTTGTTATCCTACACAATGGAAATTTATTTGGTTCAGTTCCAATTGGCCATTCAGTTTGTTTGTGACACCATAAAGAAAGTCATTGATCTGTTGCAATATCACATGCTCCAATGGATCATTTGTGTTGACCTTAAAATGGTGTGCTTCCTACTTGGTCAACAACGTGGATACACAGAATATCCCTGCTTTTTGTGAAAGTGGGACAGCAGAGCTTGTGCGCAACATTGGGTGCAGTCGAATCCACCAAGACTGGACCAGGTGATCCAAACATAGTGCATCAGCCACTTGTCGACAGAAAGAACATTATCTTTCCATTTCTGCTTATAGAATTAGGTCTCATAAAGCAATTCGTTAAAGCTTTGCCAACTGAAGGAGACAGTATCAAGTATCTCGTGACGAAATTTCCTAGCTTGTCATTTAAAAATATAAAGACCGGCGTTTTTGATGGTTCACAGATTCGACAGCTTCTTGCAGACGAACATTTCGTGGTAACAATGTCAGAAATTGAAAAGAATGCTTGGTTGGCATTCAAAAACATTGTTAAAGACTTTCTTGGAAATACAAAAGCATTGAATTACTCCGAAATCGCATCAAGATTTGAGGGTCATGGAAGCAAGGTATCATGGCAGATGGGACGTACATATGATGGCTGACTATTATTGGAGCATCAAGCGCGAATGTACACAAACTAAACACTCCAGAAAAAGCTACAAAAGCACATTTTTATCTTAATTGTTAAGTACTGTTCATTAATTAAACAATTTTATATGTATTAGTTCGATTTAACTTACATTAAATGTTTTGCAAACTGTATATTTGATAGGTTTTTACTTTATATTCTTTTGAATGCACGATTTTTATAATTTCTGAGGATATCCTGTAGTTTAAAAAGTTAAGTTGACGTGATAAGAAAAATCTGAGGTTATTCTCAGATTCAGACGCCAAGAATTAGTGAAAAAAACAGTGTCAGATCTAACTCAACAAAAAATGTGTTCCCCACATTGCTGTAATTTTAAAGCAATATACCCTGGTCCATTAGTTGAAATGAAAGAATAATGAAAGACTTTAATGAGATATTAATAGTTTTATTTAGTAATTATTTATATGAACTTGCTTTTTTTAATGTAAAATTCATAATTTATTAACAACAGAAAAATTTATTGGTGAGGATTAAAAATAGTAAACATAATCGACAGATAACCAAGCACTGCATTAAACTTGTGAGAAATTTCTAGCTGATATTGGAAAAAAGAAAAAAAAACACTTATTAACTAAAAAAATTGTCTAAATATTGAATAAAGTTAACTGAGAATGTTTTACAACCCAGACAAAATGAATTAAGAATATCTGAAATCTATAAGAGAATATATATATAGTGAGGAAGAGAATGAGGGTGATTTACTGCAATACCATTCACATTACTCTATGTCTATTGTGTTATCAACTTGTATAGAATTTTTATAGAATATCTAAAAGTTTATTTCTCAAAGCTACCCTAGAACCATCAAGAGAATGGTTAACTGTCTAGAACCTAGTCAATCTCTTTGCTCTCGCATGAAAGATTCATTTTAACTTTGAGTTTGAAGCCAGGTAGTCAGAAAAGCAGTCAGCTTTATTATGAAAAATAGATAATTAGATCAAACTAATTATAAATACAAACTGTTTGAGATTTATTACATGGCAGTCATTTAATGAAATAATATTATATCAAAATAACTTACAAACGTTGTTTAACATAAAGGGTTATTCACAAAAGAAGAGTGTTAGTTGACCGTAGATATTATTCTAAGATGATTTTAGTTGGGGTTCGGTCGAGGTAGATCCAAAAAAACACAAATTAAAAAAATGTATTTTTTTAATGAAGGATTATCTGCCAACGTTTCGGCTTACATTGTAAGCCATCTTCAGGGCTATCATGAAGATGAGAGAGGACGTCCTGTCCCTAAGTTCACATTTCCATGACTCAGGAGTCCATGACTGAGTCATGGAAATGTGAACTTAGGGACAGGACGTCCTCTCTCATCTTCATGATAGCCCTGAAGATGGCTTACAATGTAAGCCGAAACGTTGGCAGATAATCCTTCATTAAAAAAATACATTTTTTTAATTTGTGTTTTTTTGGATCTACCTCGACCGAACCCCAACTAAAATCATCTTAGAATAAAGGGTTATTATCACTACCAATGAATATAGAACTATCATACCTTCTATTATCCGTCTTCATTGGTTTCTGCAGCAGAAACCAATGAAAACGGATATTAGAAGGTATGATAGATGTTTAATATCTTACAAAACCTAAAAGTACTAAACTGATTATATGAAATTTGAAATGTTTATAGTGGCAGCTCCTGTGAGGTACATTATTAAATAATATAAGTATGATGTAACCACTCTAAAGAGTTTAATTAAGGGCCAAAGTCTTAAAATAATAAATTTTCAGGCTTTTCCCTTCTTGACAAAGGTTTGTAAAATTTACATTTTTGCTTTCATAACATTAGCATTTCTCCATCAATTGTATGCCAAATAAATTTTTTTCAAGTCATTTAACATAAATAAATAAATAAATAAATAAATGGTCCAGGGAGAAGAGGCCCATCGACCCCACTCCCANATATATATATATATGACAGCCTTTAAATATGCTTTCCTTAATTCAAAACATCAGTGTATGTAAGAGAGAATCTAGAATAAAGTATGAAATGTGATATGTAAGTTATATGAAAGCCAATATAACTTTGTTGTTCGTTTGGACACCTGTAGTAACGTGACCGTTTCTCAGGGAGGTAGACTAGTGGGAGTTCAGCATTTTCATCAGTCAGGAGCGAAGTCAGGTATTCAGAGAGTTGGTCTGGGTCAGACTCCACCCCTCCTAGCTCAGCACCATCCTCCAGAGGATCTGCTGTAAAAAAAAAAAGAAGGAAAATGTTCATAAGGTAATATTAAGGGTTTTGATAGGTTTCTTTTAAAGGAATTAGAGTTTTGGGGATGCTTTTTCTGCTAATAGTAAGAGTCCATCTCGATCCAAGATAGTTAAAATAATGAATACTCCATCAACTAGTATTTTCCCCCAGTTAAAGACATATTTATCCCTAGCATATTTTTCAGCCTAGCTTCAGAGAGAGTCAGCTTGCTCCCAAAAGACAAAAAACCAACAGCAAGATTGGAAACATAAATTACGTTTATAATTATTTTAATTATTATATTATTAGTTTTGTAATATATTTTTGCAATTTCATTATATATATCTTTTCATAACTTAATTTTTAAATATTTTCATAATTTTGTATCCAGTTTTATTATTTAATTTTGTATATATTTTCACATTTCAATTTTTTAATTTGTTTTGGTTAATATTGTCAATTGTAATTGTTAGCATATATTGTCAAAATTATAAGAGGCAGAATGTGGTATATTGGATATCAATTGGAATGCATTGATCAGAGTGTAAGGGAACAATGGGATTACCTACTGACTCTGATGCTATTACCAAATCACTGGCTAGCTCTTGTGTGACTTCTGTCTTGTTATCTACAGCTGTTAAATCATCTGAATAGGCCAAGAATTTATGTCACCTACTAACATTTATTCCACCTTTAGCCTGGGAACATTCTCATATGACTTTTTCCAAGGCAAGATTGAATAATAGGTGTGAAAGGCAGTCTCCTTGTTACACTCCTGATTCAACATTGAATAGTTTAATATCTCCCTTAATGGAGTAATATCTCCCTGAATCAGGACCCGGTATTTTGGGCCATTAATGTACCCCTTTGCCAATGCCACCACCTTCTCCAAGAAACTCAGTTCAGTCATGATTTTAAAAGAGCTTCTCATTACTGAAATCAAACAGCATTTTTTCTTCCAAACAATAATCCTAATTCAATAGAATTAGAATTTTAAAAGGAGAAGATGGGATAATTAATTGGGTTTATTTAGAATCAATAATACCCACCAAACTACCTATTATTTCCTCATGTTTTATGAGGAATGTTGTAATTCCATTGAAATGTTTTATGTTCGAAAACTTCTATTTTTCATGCTTCACTAATTTTATTTTATTCTTCAGTGTTAGAAGTAAAAAATATCCATTTGTAATTTTTGATTAGAACACACTTTTTTAATAAAATTTATAAATTGTTTTTTACTCCTGATTGAAGAAAATCAATTTCAGTGAGACCTACATTGACAAATGCATAATAAAAAGGAAAGAAAAAAACAGTGTAAAAGATTTAGTATTTTTTTTTTAAATTCAAAAAAAAAAAATTCTGCAGATTTGTAATATCAATTAGACAAAACTTATTTTTATTACTTACAATTAATCATATTTTCTGAGTCATCATCTTCATCAGTTTGCATAGGGAGAGCAGCTACCAGTGTTAGGCAGCAAGCAAACACAAATAGCATTTCCATTTTTATCATTCTTCTGCTCAGCTAAAATAAGAAAAATAATAAGTTTACTTAAAAAAGTCTATGTTTATGTGTTTAAATGAATAATATGGTCAATAGAGCCGAAGGGATTTTCAATCAAGTGTCAAGTATCAGGCTAATCCGCAATCCTGAACATCCAATTTTGCCTATATATGTAACATATAACTGAAAAAGTTCATCATGTGGGAGCTGCTGATCTAAGCAGGCTTCACACATTTCAATTTAAATGAACTTTAAATTACTGAAGAGAAAACAATAAGCAAAATACATTTTAATTATATCATTCTTAATATGTTATTTACAAACCTTTCTTAATAAGTAGTATCAATTTTTTTTTTTTTTTTCATTTTCTTTGTATCTATTTTGTTTCATACATTTTTTCCTAATAATAATGAAGATATCAATACTTTAAACTTCAGTCTCCCTCTAAACCACCCTATCCACTTTCAGTTTTGGACATTGAGGACACAACCAACAGATTGGAAAAATAAGCTTAAATTTTGAACTAGATTTCATTTTTTTTTAAATTGTGGACACTGGAACATGTACAAGCACACAAACACATGCATATAATTAATTTGCCATATTATTAGCTTCTCCAATATAGGATAGGTACAGATCCAGATTATTATACTAAGTAATTTAAATGTTTTCAGAGCTCAAATGAAGATATTGTGATTATAAATGTTGGCCTTCCCCCTAAACCCACCCCTTTATTATAATTTGATTTCAACCGATAATGAAGTAATTCAAGGATTTGCAATGAAAAGAAAATACCAAATAAATATTTATTTGGTTGTGGTTTATTATACCATGTAAATTTTAAACAATTAATGAGAGGGAATAGAATAGATAGATTTTTTCATTCTATTCCCTCTCATTAATGTTTAGAAAATACCGAATTTTAAATGGAGAGTTTTTAGCTCTGGAGAGAATTTGTTGTGGTTTCGAATTTTTCAAGACTTTGAAAAACTATCATCTCTCTTCCTAAATCAACCTGTCTAACTTGTCTCCTAGATCCTCATGCTACTTATCCAAAATAATTCCCACCTATTTTCCTGGTATGTACCTATGATGCATGCTCTCTCTTTATGCCTACCGCCTCACATCTCCCACCCTTCACCTATCCATCCTAAGTTTTCCAATTTCTAATCCTTATCTCTGTCATACAGATATGTTCTTCATTGTAGGATCAGGAAAGATCTGTTGAAATCCGTCAATAGTCACATTTGGGGATATTGGAAGCATTAATAACTTATTTTTTTTATTGAAACCTAAACAATTTACGTTATAGATATCGTTAAGTGATTTCAATCTCATATTAGAAACTTCTTCATCTTTTTCATCTTGGGAAAAATATATTAAATATTATGAATAAAAAGTTTTAAGCAATTATTCAAATATCACTTCAAATGCGCTATCTGTACTTATCAGTGTGAACAAGTGAGTTTATAAGCAATCCTGCTTTAGCTCAAGGCAATTCATTGCAGAATTACTAATAAACTCACTTGCTTACACTGATAATCAGGCATAGCCTAATACATAGGAAATATAAGCAGTACATTTAATTGCATTCCACAGATTCCACAAATGGTGGTAACCATGGTGAATGATGGAATGGAGGGACATAGGGGTGAGGCATTTTGACTAGAAAAAAAGTCAAGAGTATTTATTTTTACCATTACTTGCAAATAAATTTATATTAAGTTTAATTTAAGAAAAAAATCATTTTCACAGGTTTATAAGACCCTAATAAATCTTATATAGCGGAATAAATTACTTTTAATTTCCAAAAGTTTGTCTACCCCCGGCAGTTTTTTCCACTAATAGAATCTTGAGAATTAGAATCAAAATGAATCTTTGACACCAGTTTTAGGTTTGAAACTATATCATTAAGAATAATTGAAAGGCAACTATAACCATATGCTGCTCGTTCATTATTAAGACAACAATACTGTTCTCTTGAACTCCAAAGTGCCTTGAAATCCTTATGAAAGACATCATTATGCTGATTCTCTTAGGATGTCTACTTCATTAAGAGTTTCTTCAACTAGAAGTTAATCAGAGATTGAATTTTGAGTTGTTATAATTTCAGAAGTGGGGGTCTGTGAAAATGGCTAATTTCGGAATATTAGGCATTTTTATGTTTGCTGCTTTATATTTTAATACAAACTTGCAGTGAAATTTGTACATATTAGAGTCAAACAAAGTATATATTTCCACATTAAACGGCTGTCCACTAACTAATTTTTGATGCATCAGTCTATGTGGTGCTGGGCAGTACAATATATAATATTTTATACTACAAACTTCATATGCCGATGAGGTTATCGGACTTTGGCACTGTGTGTGTGTATATGTGTGTACTCGCGTGCGTGTGTGTGTGTGGGTGTAGGAGGCGGGTACTGTACGGGAAGGCTTCATGCTTCCTCATGACTTAGAAAGGGAAATCACATTTTCTCAGAAATAGCTCCAAGAATCATCTAGGCCTGCCTAGGCCCTTTTATAGAGTTATAAAAGCGGCCCGCCAGCAGCCCTCGAGTCAGTGTCAGTGACATTGCTTAGTCTCAGAGATCCAGGCTGGACGTGGCCCTTGAGTGACTGACACAGAGAAATGTTAAGTGACAGTAACTAGTAAGGGCAGACATTATTATTATTTTTATAATAAGTGCTAGCCTCCCTTTCCACCACTTAGGGTCTTGGAAGGAGGGGCTATCCACAGGTTGTCACCCCATTCTAATTTCCCATGGCTCAGGACAAGCTTTTATTTATCACTAAAAGCTTGCCTTGGGCAGGATTTGAACCAGCAAGGCCAGGATGGCTAGACCCGAACGGATCCCTTGCGCTACCCTGGGACAATTTAAGACGTTGATTTGAGTCTTCTTTGTAAATAAGCAGAGTTCATCAATTTGTACATATTTGTTAATTATCTGTAAGTAATTTATCTCTATCTATTTATGTATTACTTGGTTTAAGGGCAATATATTTAATCGTTGTTTGTTATTAGTTGCATAAATATTTATTATAATAAATTATCATGGTTGGTGGTAGACTGGTCCTCGAGTATTATGCTTGAGAAATTAATCTGGGCATTGACATGAATGAGAAAAATACTCCAAAATTATTGGATTATTGCCCGGCAATAATAAAATAGAATAATCTCAAAATAATTTTGGAGTATTCATTTTTAATAAATTCATTTCTCAGGCATAATAAATTACGTTAATTAGTATTAACACCCTGCTCATAACTATATACTTAAGTGTTCACGTAGGCTTCGACGGTAGTCAGAAGTATTTACCGTTTCTTCTTCCGGGTTGGACCGTGTCAAATTGGTGTTATTTGCCAAGCTTTCGCACATCATGTGATGGCTTCTTCAGGGCTGAAAAGAGAATGAGAGTTGTAAAAGAGAAATTTTTAAAAATCCAGGTGGTATATAATTACCATGTATTATACACCAGGTGGTGTATAATCCCGGCGCAGTCCGGTCCTTGGGCGAAGCCTGCCTTCCCATTGGTTGATACTGTGTTCTGGCGGCTGGTCTCTGGAATAGTCAGGTGGCTGGTCACTGATTGGTTGGATCCTCTTGTCAATTAGCGCTGGTTTCCAGTTTTTGCTCAGTCTGTATCCGTCTTCTCTGTTGATATTTTTCGGATTCTTGGTTATTTCGATGGCTTCTCTGATGGTTCTCCGATAATAGTTGCTTTCCCGGGCCAGTATTGAAGCGTCTTCGAATTTGATGTGGTGGCAGGTGTTGGCGAAGTGTTCTGCTAGAGCTGACCTCTCATATGAGCATGTTTGGATTTCATTCGGATTGAACTTATCACCATATAGCATACAACTATCATACCTTCTATTATACGTCTTCATTGGTTTCTGTAACAAAAACCAATGAAGACGGATAATAGAGGGTATGATAGTTCTATATTCATTGGTAGTCATAATAACCCTTTAGATTATTTATATAGCACACATTTTAATTGCATATAATATATGTCATAGTCTTTTTTAGAAATTGGTTATTTCGATGGCTTCTCTGATGGTTCTCCGATAATAGTTGCTTTCCCGGGTCAGTATTGAAGCGTCTTCGAATTTGATGTGGTGGCTGGTGTTGGCGAAGTGTTATGGTAGCGCTGACCTCTCTGTGCGTCCGTGTTTGATGTCTGCCATGTGTTCTTTGAGACGTGTGTCTATCGTCCTACCTGTTTCACCGATGTAAAATATACAAAATGGTTAATGAAAAATAAGAATTTCTATTTTCTTTTTGTAACTAATTATTTAGATTCATTGAAGTTCAAAGAAAGCTTGGCAAATAACACCAATTTGACACGGTCCAACCCGGAAGAAGAAACGTTAAATATATACTTCAGAATGTAAAAAGAATGGGACAGCGCTCTCTATTTTTAAAATAGAGAAACAAAATTTGGGAATACAGATAACGTTACCTGAGTTTGACAATGCTGAATTAAGCTAAGGGAAGAAGGGTTAGAGAAAGAACAAATTTGAAAATATTACACTTATTTGTTAATAATAGTTATATATAAGTTATACCACAAATTTATTGAGGATTAGGATTAGGATCAGGTTATAGGGCGATCAACGTCATGGTTATTACGCCCTGACTGTTGGGGTTTATCTAGGGTTAAATCTGTTATCAATTCTTTTAAATGTTTTTATTGGGGGGTTAAATTTTTTCATATAAGCCCGTTTCTCTTAAAATGCACATAAGTTTGGCTACATTGGATTCATGGTTTACCTGGCATGCCGACAGTTGTCTTGGGAGGTTTTAACATGCAAATAGATTAGTGTAATATAGGCATTCCTCGATGTAATGTTGAACGCTCATTTGAGAGCTACATTTAGGGCATATTGGCGGATGATCTTTAGTGATTAGATGCACATGGGTAAGATTGGTGTTACCTATTCTACACTGCCGGACAAAATTAAAGGATCACTTACAAATATTTATATTATTATTACATAAGAGATAAAAATAGAAATTCCATTGCTCCAGACTGGACTTTGTTTTGTATCTTATCCAGTTAATCCTGTACCTGTTTATATTCCCACCCGTTTATGGAGAAAAGGGTCAGTTAATCCACTTATTTTCTTTCTTCCTATCAGTAAATGGTTAGTTGTTAGCAAAGATTCATCTTATTGAAGATTTTCTAACCTTTAAGAGACTTTAGTTTTTACTTATGAGTTTAGTAAGAACGTTGTGATGGCCAACAGAAGAGCATTGACCGAAGAGGAATCAATTCGTGCTGTTGCTTTGAGTGAAGAAGAGTTTTCTCAAAGGCATATTGCGCAACGGCTCCAGCGGTCACAATCCGTAGTGTCCAGGGTGGTTAATAGGCACCGTCGAACTGGAGGGCATACAAGAAGAGTCGGAAAAGGTCGTCTGAGGTCAACTTCCCACCGTGATGAGAAATTTTTGCAACTACATGCTCTTCGGGATCGCCGATCAACTGGTAATCCGTGGTCTCCTCCAGAGGTTCAGGAATGTGCAAATTTCAGAGCGAACCGTGAGAAGACGACTCAACGATTATGGATTGACCTCCCATCCTTCAGCTACTGGACCTCTTCTCTCCAGGGAACACCGGGTTGAGCGCTTGAGGTTTGCTCGGGAGCACCTAAACTGGACTCAGGAAGATTGGAGCCTCGTATTATTCAGCGATGAGTCAAGATTCTGTCTCCGATCTCCAGATGGACGGGAAAAGGTACGGCGAAGGCGGGGAGAGAGGTATGCTCCATGCACTTTTTCTCCAAGGGTTGCGTTTGGTGGTGGGTCAGTGATGGTGGGGGGGGGGGCATAAATTTAAACTCCCGTACAGAGTTGGTTCTTGTGAACCGTGGCTCTATAACTGCTGACAGGTACATTAGGGAGGTACTTTAGCCACATAAGAATACAGAAATATCGCAGGTAACTTTATTTTTATGCACGCTAATGCCCGACCTCACGTTGCTCGATCAGTGCAAAATTTCCTCAG
Organism: Oncopeltus fasciatus; assembly: GCA_000696205.2. Lineage (NCBI taxonomy): Eukaryota > Metazoa > Arthropoda > Insecta > Hemiptera > Lygaeidae > Oncopeltus > Oncopeltus fasciatus. Next base: position 490,128 of record KZ807027.1, read on the forward strand.
ACAAGAAGAAATTGACGTTATGGTTTGGCCACCCAGAAGTCCAGATATGAACCCAATAGAGCATGTATGGGACATGCTTGGAAGACGTGTCCGCGCCCGAGACCCACACAATTTGGCAGATTTAAGGGAAATGTTAGTGGAAGAGTGGAACAACATCCCAGAACAACATGTAAGAGCCCTGGTCGCTGGAATGGGCAGGAGAATGGAAGCAATTATCAGAGCTAGAGGTGGGAATACCAATTATTGATCGTTTTTCTCGAATTCTACCTTTTTATTCAGTTTTGTTATTTCATTTAATTTCAAAGAATTACTTTTTCATTTTGAGACTGTCGGACATTTTTATTTTTTGATTTGTTTTCCTATTAAAAATTTCTAGAAAAGAATTTTTTATTTTTTATTACCCTTATAATAAAGTGTGACTTCCAAAGAAAAAATAATATTTTCAAAAATACCCTATACAGTTCAGTAATTTCAAAATATTGAAGTGATCCTTTAATTTTGTCCGGCAGTGTAAGTCTGGTTAGTACGACTTCTCTACTGTTCTCCCGGTTGTGGTGTTCTTAATTCTTCGCAGTTTATTGTTGGTCGATTCGGACTTCCATAGAGTGTCCCAGTCCAAATAAGTTTTTCTTTTGAGCCAAGTCTTGACATCTCTGGGTTCTACAATGTTTGTGGGTGGGGTGTTCTTAAGGGCTGCTTCTTTAGCTGCATTATCAGCCACATATATATTATAAAATGTATATCGCAACATATATATTATAAAAATTTGTGAGAAAAACATATTTATGGAAAATATTTAAGACTGTGACTTGTAAGGTTAGTACCGCGTATAGGCAGACTTAGCCACCTCCAGACTTCTTACTCTTCCCTTAGTTAATGGGAAATCTGCTCAGTTCACGCTACTGGGACGTTTCCCCAGCTGTTTAGAGCGACAGCAGGAAGTAGCCTTCTCGAGGACGATGAGGGTTCTAGAGAGCTCCTGCAAAGTGCTGGTCTCCTGATACCCGAAAGGCGAGCCATCTCTGCAACATGGCGCGTCTCGGCCATTCGGCAACATGGCCGGCCTACCCCACATTTCAATTATTTATTGTGACAACAACCGTAATTACAATGTAGATCCCACTTTGATGAGTGATCGTAAGGATCGAAAAAAAAATTGTTTTAATTTCTTTTTTTTAATTATTTTTTCAGAGATATGGGTGGAGAGGGAAGATCTTCTATTATGAAATTGTCAATAAAAACGTACCGCAATCATTAGGATCTATCTATCTCTTCTGTAACAGTCATATTTAATGTTTAAATGCTAAGAACATAATAAACAACAATGATTTATAGTGAAGTTTCTTTTTGTAGATACTCCATAAAGTAAAACAAAATCAGACATTCACACAAGTTGGTACCCTTGGCGCGATTTTTATCACTTTTTAAGAGATCATCTCGATCCTACAATGGGGATGCTAAAAATATAATCCGTTTCATATATATATGTATTGAGAGAGAGAGAGAGAGAGAGAGAGAGAGAGAGAGAGAGAGAGAGGGAGAATGAAACACTCGCGGCTCCAATATTTGTAATAAATAAGAATAGGTGGGGCAAAGAGTGTACACACAAAAAGATAAAAAATTTTCTCATTATATTTTCTTTCTCCCACCTGTTCGTATTTACTATATATATATACATCTGTATGCGCCCTTGTGTCTGTATTTTTTCAAAACAATGAAAGCAAGTTCGTTATTTAAGGTTCTTTTTGGAAACCGAAGGTTGAGTTCGTTAAAGGAATAGGCAAAACAGGCGTAAACTTTAGTTTTAACTTTATCTTTTATGGTGAAATGTGTTTTATTTTGGGAAGAGAATTTTTTATGGGGTTCGGTCAAAGTTGGACAGCCATGACTGAACCTTTACAAATTCTCTACTAATAATCTAATCTCTACAGTCAAGAATTTTCCATTTGTAAATATGAATTTAGTTTTGGTGTATTATCCCACATAAATTTTAAACAATTAATGCGAGGGAATAGAATAAATAAACTATCTGTCCCAGCCAGGACTCGAACCTGGGTCTCCTGCTTTCCGGGCCGGTGTGCTATCCATTACACCACCGGGACTAGCCAGATAATTTATTAAATTACCAACATACTTGCGAGAGTCTAACCTATAAGAAAGACGAATACATCTACTATATCGAAGGAGCTGACATTATCTAGCTATTTATCGACTCTCGTTATTTACTTTCTTACTTTTTATCTTCATTTATAATGAAAATAAAATCCTCGAACCTGGATCTCCAGCAGGAATTAAAATATAAAAAAAATTACGAAGAGTCGATAAATAGCTAGATAATGTCAGCTCCTTCGAGCATAGGACGATGTATTCGTCTTTCTCGTAGGTTAGGCTCTCGCTAGTGTGTTGGGAACTTATTAAGTTATCTGGCTCGTCCTGGTGGTGAAATGGAAGCATACCGGCCCGGAAAGTAGGAGATCCATGTTCGAGTTCTGGCTGGGAAAGTAAGCTTTGTAATGAGCTTGCATTATTTCATTAAATGAGCTGAAAAACAAATATTATTGATATAATAATAGAATATGATCAATCTTTTTGACTCTTTCCAACTTCCAAGGAGGTTTTAGAAGAATGTCTTTGGAATATTTTCTGCATACTTATTTTCAGACATTTGTTGCTCTATTTTTAACCCGTGTTTTTATCTAGCGGCTTCTAACTGGTTATCGTTTTTAAATTGTGGATTTTGAGGATTAAGAAAGTCAAGCAGGAGCTGTGTAAACATGTAAAGTAGATTTTCCACTAAAGATGCATACATAAGTGAGTTACGGGAAAGTAAGTAAATACTTAGATGAGAGTAAGTAGAGGAAATTTACTGGGGAGATCCATGAGTGTCAATGGTATGAGCTTTGCCGTAGAGTGGGGGAAGCTCTTATCCATCCTAGCTGCCTTCCTAAATATATTTTCCACTAAAGATGCATACATAAGTGAGTTACGGGAAAGTAAGTAAACACTTAGATGAGAGTAAGTAGAGGAAATTTACTGGGGAGATCCATGAGTGTCAATGGTATGAGCTTTGCCGTAGAGTGGGGGAAGCTCTTATCCATCCTAGCTGCCTTCCTAAATATATTTTCCACTAAAGATGCATACATAAGTGAGTTACGGGAAAGTAAGTAAACACTTAGATGAGAGTAAGTAGAGGAAATTTACTGGGGAGATCCATGAGTGTCAATGGTATGAGCTTTGCCGTAGAGTGGGGGAAGCTCTTATCCATCCTAGCTGCCTTCCTAAATATATTTATAAACAAGAATTTTTCATAAAATTCTTATAGAAAATAATCGTTATAAAATTACATTTTGCACTGTTATATTCTTTAGACTTTTCATAACTTAAATGATTAGATGGTTATTACGTCAATAAATTTTATCTCCTAAATCACTTTAGCCCCCCTCCCCCATTTTTTCATTCTATTTCGATGAAAAATAGATTTTTCATATTCAATATTTGTTATGAATAATTTAAAAATTACATTAGAAAATACATTTTTAAATATATTTTTTAATATGCGTTTTTCGAAGAATATTAAAGTCATTTATAATTACAATTATTAGATGATTTTAGTTGGGGTTCGGTCAAGGTAGATCCCAAAAAAATACAAATATAAAAATGGTGTATTTTTTTTAAAGATTATCTGCCAACGTGTCGGCTTACATTGTAAGCCATCTTCAGGGCTGTAGAAATACAATGTCATGAGAATACAATAATAAATGACAATATTATAATATAGAATTGCCATAATGTAATGTGATATCAAAAGTATGAATGTAGAAAGATTACATATCTTTATATTTAAAAACATACAGACAACAACCTATTAAAAAAATTATTGAAAAAAATTAAAACAGTAATTGACCACACCTACCTATCATGAAGACGAGAGAGGACGTCCTGTCCCTAAGTTCACGTTTCCATGACTGAGTGGAAAATATAACTTTTGAAAAAGACACCGTGGGTGGTGGAAGGGTTGGGGGGTCGGTAAGAGGCGGAAGGTACAAAGGGAGAGCGGCCTGTTTCAAAAGGAGGGCAATAAAAAGGACAAAGGAAAAAAGGAAGGGTATTATTGGGAATAAGTAACTTTGGAACTGGGAAAAATGTTTGACAGGTTTATTGAGAAGTAGGGCCGATGGTTTTTAGGTTTTACAACACAATCCAGTTACGGACATACCATAGAACAAATTTCTTCAACTTATTCAATCATTTTCAACATTCTAAAAACCATAGGAGGACACTTCCCCATGGGTGGTCCACGGTGTTTTTTTTTTAAATTATACTTTCCACTGATGCATGGAAATGTGAACTTATAGACAGGACGTCCTATTTCGTCATCATGATAGGCAGCCCTGAAGATGGCTTACAATGTAAGCCGAAACGTTGGCAGATAATCTTTAAAAAATACACTTTTTTTAAATTTGTATTTTTTTTTATCTACCTTGACCGAACCCCAACTAAAATCATCTAATAATAATATCTACGGTCAAAAAAACTCTCCATTTGAATTTATAATTACATTTTACTCCTATTTTTTTTTACATTTGTTATAGAATAATAAAGAAGCCATTTTCAATTTTTTTTTCTGTCCCTCCTAACCTATTTTAGGCATAAACGAACTCATCTAAGGTTTTGAGAAAGAAAAATGCCGAATGTGGTTTAATTTTCTAAAAACATTTTGTTACAAGTATTACATATCACAAAAATGAAATATCATCTAATGAGGTCGGAGATGAATTTTTTCAAGAGCCGCAGTATATAGGGAATAGCTTGATTTTCTTACAAGAGATCTGCTCAAACGGTCAAGTTACCTAATGCAGAACATTAAATAATTTCGAATTTGCAGACGGCGGGTGTCGCAGATAGCTCTTGTGGACTCCTGCTCTCCTGGTACCTCGACCAGCCGCCTCACTATGACCACTGCCGCCGGACTCCCACCACCACCCTGGCCACACCCACAGGTCGCTGCCATTGTGCCGTCATCGGAGGGGAACCCTCGATCAGACAGAGTGTGGGAGCAAATACAGGAAAATTGTCTTATTTTCACATCAATAATAAGTGTAATTTACATTTCATGGGGTATTTAAGTTTTATGGGATAAGAATCTTATAGAGAAAATAATAATAATGAATGTGAGGTAAGAATACTTCTATAGAAGAATTTTACGGAAATAATATGTTTAGTTGGTCTCTGTGTGTATTGAAATATTTACCAGGGAGAGGAATATTCTGAAGGGGCATCACTTTACCCAATTTCGTGGATCATTATTAAGTTCTTTATTCTAATGACTGATAACGGCATCTCTGGGGATAGCCCTTGATGTCCAATTTACATTTCCAAAGGACGGCCATCTTTCTTTTTCATTGTTAGGAATCGACTCAAACTTGTGGCGAAGATAAGCTGCGGACCCACAGATTTGTAGCACATGTCTCACGTCTTAGCAGTTTTCCCGTAAGGAAATTATACTTTTTTACCATGACAACATGACTTTTGATACATTTTTCTCATTTTCTCCGATCCTACAAAAAAAAAAAGGAAGCCATATGGGCTGTTCAAAATATTATATATATGTGTGTGTGTGTTTGTATCAACACGCCTTCGCAATTAATAATAACTAAGACAAAGACGGCTTCTTAAATTGGTCGTTCTCCCCCCCCCCCTTCCGAATTCCGCTTGTCTGATTTTAACGACTCGCAACACATTTTAAAAACGGGAAGTCGGCCAAGCCTGGAAATGAGATTCTTACATTTTTTTTTTTTAATTTACATGTTGGTATAAAGGTTACAGAATATTATTATCAAGTTCTATAAATTTCTTTAAAACTCTTACAGAAACTGGGACATAGACAGTTTATCAATACCATATCAAGAGTGGAAAAATTACTACTTTTCTTCATAAAAAAAAAAATTCCTACCCCTTCCCCCCCAGTGTACACTCTACTACTATGTACATAGAAAATAAATTTAAACCCTTACATCAGCACACTCAAAATATACTCTATAAATATATTATTAAAACAATGTCATAATCTGAAAGTAGTATAAAAATGTTTCATTTGCATAGAAAATAAATTAGGCCCCCAGAAAATGTAATATCAAAGTATTGCTTGAATGATACATTTATTCTCATAACATAGAAGAACATGAATTTCACGAAAAAATAAAATAAAAGAACCAGAGATTTCAGATGCAACAATTTTAGCTTTGATCTTTAAAGCCCACATTTCACTGACAATTTCCAAAGTATGTGAAATAAGTTTGACTTTAAAAGCAATAAGTAAACTTTTTAAATTTAAATTGTAGGAGACATTTTCCTAGAAGAAATTAATTTTGTTCATTACTTAAAGCCAGAAAACAAATGAGATACTAAACACTTTCTTGGGCTGTTTGTAACATATTCTTTAAAATCTTAGTAAGACTGTCTTGAAAGGATTATTTGAATTATGCCATTAAATGTAAATGATTGGAAGACAAATAAATTGCTGTGGAGATGCTTAGAACTATCTACAAGCTACAACGTAGAATGGATAATTCCATTCAGGGAATCTGCCAATTGGTACATCACATTAAATATAATTAAAAAAGCGAACTTCTGCTTAATCTGAAATTACCTTGAAGTTGTCTGGCGAATCGGGGTTTTTGTGATTTCAAGTTCTACAATGTGGCCTTTGCAAAGACCTTCCCTCAATAAAAATGGACCAAAAATCAAGAGCTGTTGAGTGTGATGTGACGTCACGTATGACAACCGGTCGATAAGCAAGGAGGCATCAAAGAGAGGGTCAGATGGAGCTAGTCGTTCCCGAATTACCCTGCCTCTGCCCTCCCTTGATATTTCAGCTCTCAGAGAAAGGGCGAGCTTTGTGCTATTTTTAACTGCCTCGTTTGTGAGCGGTGGTGGTGGGCGTGCGTCTCTTCACTTCCAAAGTGAGAGGAGCCACCCTTTTCATAAGATATTAAGTAGTCGTCTGCATGATTTATATATTTATTTAAAAAAAAGAAATTTTACGTAGGCAGTGAAAAGTATTCCCTTAACCTAAGTAAAGTCACATAGCTTTCAAATTTATTTTAAATTGATCTTATTTAATCCAAATACATTTTTGAGAATGAGTTACTTAAATAAATTTACAAACTTTTTTTACTGCTATTATAAGTTGTGTGTGTGTAGGAAGCTATTGATTTACCTTTCTGCAGGTTTCTCCGAAATAACGCGAATTTAACAAAGTGTCATAGTTCTTGGATAATTCTTTTGAACACCCCCTCCCCTTTCACCCTTATCTCATCCTACTAAATGAATTTACTCAATACGTTTGCAAAAGAAAACCTGTATACTGAATTATGTTTCTATACTTAAAAAAAAAAAAGAAAAGGCCCGGCAAACAATAGAAGTTACATATACATTTTTCAAATAACTTTAATAGAATAAAAAGTTTAGAAAATTACATATAAAACAAATTACTTTTTTGCTTTTATTCTTAACGCTAATAATGACGAAGATATACGATTCAAGTTTTTAATCTCCTTCTGAATCCACTTTACATCTCGAACGATTTCATCCATTAATGATTCAAATACGGAATTTAGTTTCTAATCGTGGATACTTGAAAGCATACACAAATATATATAT
>KZ807027.1:520008-530520 GCA_000696205.2 Oncopeltus fasciatus
TATTATTAATCATAAATATTAATTATATATATTAGCTATTAGCTATTTTATCTAGTTTTGAAAATCCTAACTTTTAGGAATATAAAATAAAAAGTATAAATAATTGGTATTTATTCAGTACTCATTTATATCTTTTGAGGAAAAAAAAAAAAAAATTTCAAGTTTACAATCTATGGCAAGAACTTCTATATTTTCTCTAGTTAAGTTGTCAATTTATATTTCATTTTATATTGAAATTTACAATGGATTACCTTGAGAATGCTATTATAGAATAAATAGAATGTTTGTACATTGTATTGTTTTATAGATTATTCCTTGTAGATTATTATTCCTTGTTGACCTTGAGTTTTAATCTGACTTGTTTATTTTCATTTTTATTGTTATATCTTAGCATGCCATTAAATATATAGCCATACTTCAAGATCTAGAAAACCAGCAATGGGAAAATGAGAGTCTGGGGGGAAAACTGTATGAAACTTAATATTGCAATTGGTCATTAACATGCATGCCTCAATTATATATCTCACTTTACTTTTTAAATGTGAAAAAATTGAACAAATGTAGTTCATGCGAGCAAAAGAGGTGACAATTAGTATTCCTTTTTCAACCTTAAACATAATTAAGAAAAAAAAAATTGAAAATTAATATGCAATTAACTGACTTATTAACTTGATCAGTCTTAAGAGTTGATAAAAATATGGTCTTACAATGCTTCCAATATATATATGAAACAGTAGAGCTAAGTTTATGGATCTGTAATTTGACTAGTCTAAATTTGATGAATCAATTGTTTTACGATTTTTTTTTTTTTTTTTTTTTTGATACTTAGTAGGTTTGTTACATGTGCATTCAGTTCATTCTATAATAGTTGTAAAGAACTGATGTGAATGAGTCTTGCTTAATTCAAATTTTAAGCCACAGGCTAAAATCAGGGCTTATCTGCCACTGATTGATTAGACATCCTTTCTAGTCTGGCTCTGTCTTACTCCACTATATCACATTTTATTTAGAGCTTCACATATTAATTTTCATCCCTCTAAAAATCTTCTTTTCTCTTCATATGCTAATTTGATATTAAATTATGAAAGTCAAAGGAATTATTTTGGAAAAATATAAAATTAAGTGTTTTGTATGAGAAACTAGGTCCAAATCATGAAGTGTTTTCAACACTTATTGCTTCACTTAGGTTTTTTTCTTTTCTTTTCAACTAGAAACTTAAAATCAAGTAAAAACTCGAATTTACCAAGGCTTAGTGGGGAGCTTTTGGGTTATTCCTTGTAGACCTTGAGTTTTAATCTGACTTGTTTATTTTCATTTTTATTGTTATATCTTAGCATGCATTTCACAATAGTCTGATAAAATATTGCACATCATTAGGATAATTAGTAATTCACTTAAAAGTGAATATTTCATCCTCTTTTGAATGGCTGCTAATTAATACATTTCTCTCTATCTCAATAAGTAATTTCCCAATTTATAATTCTATGAAATATGACCATTAAAAATTCATTAATTTTCAATAGTCTCAGTTAAAAAATAAATAAATGACATTAAGAATTATTTATTCAAGTCCCAATATATTTATTTTTAGGTTTTTTTTAAGTCATTAGAATATCAAATTTATTGAAAATCTATTAGCATATCTGATTTCTAAACCCGAATAGTGAATTGAAGTAAAAATGGGAACACAAAATTTATAAGTCAAAATTTCTGAGTGTCTTTGAGTAATACAATCAAAACTTTTAGCAAAATATATTTGAATAAAAGTGTTCCAATTGCACATTTTTAATTATCAAAACATTCCTTTTGACATTTATATAGTTGAAAATGCTCCTCACTTTAAAGTTTATTATTATTGTAGAATTTCAGTTATTTTTTAGCAGCTAACTTTACTCTTAGAAGTTCTTGCTCAGTAGTATAAGTTTTGTCTATAATAATCGCAGAATTTTACATGCCTATATGTAGGTTTTATTTTATAATTCGTCTTTAAATTTCATAATTGGTACCAACCCAATCATAGTTTGTCATTATTATAACGCTTCTGTAGAATATTAAGTTCAGATGTCTTTCATGCTTCATAACTTAAGTCAATGAATTACTTATCACTAATTAGTCTTTACTATTATTTGAAATTATAAAGGTGAAGAGACAAAACAATGATATCTTATTTGTTTAGGACATCGCTGCATTCATCAAAAAAGAATTTGATAAGAAGTACAATCCTACCTGGCACTGTATTGTGGGCCGTAATTTTGGTTCATATGTGACCCATGAGACTCGCCACTTTATCTACTTCTATCTCGGGCAGGTGGCTATACTTCTCTTCAAGAGCGGCTAAGTCCGTCCAAATCTTCCACTCATCTCATCCATCGACCTTACCTTCCTCTCTCTCTCTTTCAACATCTCACACTTTCTTCTTTTCGTATATATATTGACTTATATAAATATATATCTAGAGCAATAACCTGTTTAATCCAGAAAGTGATCATACCTTTTATTATTAATCATAAATATTAATAGTAACAATGTGACAAAATATATTTAATGTGAAGATTGTTGTTTTTTTGTTTTAATGATAATATTAAACAAGATATTATTTATTACGTTAGATGCACCTCAGAGGTAAGAGGCATCCAGATACATTTGTAGAGTTTGACAAGAAAAGTAGAAGCCTTTATTATTAGTTGCTTTTTTTTCCTTCTAAATCTATAATATAGATCAATCAAAATCTTAGCTTCTATTTTTTCTTGTCAATCATGCAAAAAGAAAATGACTTAGTACTTAATTGATATTATTAATTTGGTTGTTTCTCTGAGTTCTGAGGTGCACGGATGTGCTAGTTTAAATTGAGCGACAGTACAATGATAGCACTCATTATTTCAACACCCATTATATATAAAATATATATTAAGGTGAACGACATGTGATGCACTTTAGTTATAACCTTTAACACTTACCTTGGTGGCCGATGTATATTAATAAAGGAAATAAGTGATATTTTTGTTATTTATATTTTATTTGAAAAAATGTGTATATTTATAAAGTGTCATATTTTTGACAATTCAGGAATTGACTACATTCCTAAACCTGTATGTTTTAATTTATTTTCCACCCAATGTAGGTTAAATTATTTTTTTAATGAAATCTTTTTCTGACTTGTGTATAGTTTGAGGAGGGTCATCCTCAGTACCCTTATTGTTTACTGATATATTTTAATAGTTACTGCATGTTATGTGTATATTATTTATATATATATATATGTAGTGTGTATTAGCTCTGACTGTTAAATTTGGTTATGATCGATGTGTGCGATACCACTATAACTATTGAAAAACACCTCTACTTAATAGTTTATTGAAGCGATATGTATTTTTATATATCGTATTTACCATTTCACTAAATTAAATAAATGTTCATTAATCTTTTTGTGTCTTATTTACCTTTTTCTTTTTTACTATTTGTATTTCAATTTTAGTAGTCTTTATTCATGAATTATCTACCATCTATTACACGGATAATAAAATATTTCTAAAATGTGTACTAAGCCTACACAGAAGAAACCACAAAAAAAAAGAAAGAAAAAAGAATAACACATTAATTTAGTGGTTTATTATCCCACATAAATTTTAAACAATTAATGAGAGGGAATAGAATAAAAAAATCTATCTGTCCCAGCCAGGACTTGAACCTGGATCTCCTGCTTGCCGGAATGTTTCCCCACGTGGGTTAGGCTCTCGCTAGTGCGGTGGGAATTTAATAAGTTATCTAGCTCGTTCCGGTGGTGTAATGGAAACATTCCGGCCCGGCAAGCAGGAGATCCAGGCTCGAGTCCTGGCTGGGACAGATAGATTTTTTTAAATTCTATTCCCTCTCATTAATTGTTTAAAAAAGAATACTTTGTCTGAATTATTAATTTTACCTTTCTATTCAATAGATGATCAAATATTGGACATTTCATAGGAAATTACTTAAAATCCTTGTCCCTGCCTCCCGCAACTTTTGTATTAAAAAATAAGCAAACTCTTTATTTTCATATCCCTAATCAAGCAGCCCTATAAAGCTGTTGAAATATTCATTGGTATTTGAAAGATTGGTTTGATGGTCATTCTCGAGGTATATTCTTTTTTTATTAAATTATTACAGAATGTTCTATTAACTAGGAATATGTTAATGTTCCTCAAAAACTCAATCTTTATGCCTATAATACTTTGGCAAATAGATTGAGTTTTTATGGAGGGTTTATTGATTTGATTTTGTCTTTTATTTAGTAGAGAAAAGAAATATATATTATATATACATATAATTTGAGCGAGATTTATGATCATGGAGGTCAATGAGAATAGTAAATTTTCTACTAGGGAAATAAACTAAATTTTGAAAATTAAACCAAGAATAAAAAAATTTTAAATAAACCAACAGGAATAATTCTTATGGCCATGTATGTTTTTTGTAACTTATAGGAAGGAAACTTCCACATAAAATGAAATTCTAAAGAAAAATTTTCCATCTAAGAAAGTAATGTAATTAACTTCATTTTTAGAAACAAGTTCGGGGGGAGTAATCTGCATCTAGTTCTTTAACTCATAGATTTCAATATAATATGCACCCCATTCCTTTAACTCAAAATCTTTCCCTTGTCCATATTATGAGGGAAAATCTACATTTCATATGGTTTAATGGTAGTTATGTTTTCAAAGTGATTTTTAGTTTTATTGAGTTGATAATAAATAGGTATTTTAATGAAATTCCCAAGCTCCCAGATATGTCCTATCCAAAATATTCAAACCCAACCACTTTTTGTGTCCTACCATATCCATATCAATTACTCTCTTAACTTAAATTTCTGCTCCCTTCCCTGCAAGCACTAGCCACCACAATGATGTTCCCTTTCTTTAAAAAATTTAACTCAATTTAAAAAAATTCCCATCAATTTTATTCTTACATCACTGGATGTCAGGAGCCTTTTCAAGAAAGTTCCCATTGTCAAAGCCTATTCTATAGTTCATTGAACCAACCATACACAACCTAATCATTAGACTCATACTCTTTCAAATCATAGTTCTCCCTTTCCCGGATGATATCTTTTTTATACAAAAAAAAAAAAAAATATGTTTATGATCTTTTACTGATACCTCAGAAAAGTTCTTGAAATCCTTAATTCTTTCAACTCCTATTATATATAAGCTTAGAATTTACTCTATCAGAGTATCCTTCATAAAAAAAAAAAAATATCAGACATCCTTAAAAATAATGGCTTCCCTCTACACATACACAGACTTAGCAATAAATTTTATGATTCTCATTCAACTCCTTCCATAACTTAATCCTTCCTCCCCCCTGTGTCATTCCCATGTTCCATTCTCTACTCCATATTTCCAGTCTATCTGTTAAAAAAATTTAACAAAGTCCTAATTAATACCTTCCTCGAACTATGCATAGGCTTTACCTACTCAAAAATTTAAAAGACTCCATTTCCCAAAACTCTCCGATGTAACATCATTTTTAAAAAACCCTTGTACCATGCATCACTAATATATGGGACTTTCGTAAGTCAATCTTGAAAGATACATGATATTCAGGCCGAAATGTTGGCAGCTTTTAGTTTTAGAAATTGGTTTTTTCTTTTGTACTAATTCCAAGAGTTATAAGCAACAAAATTAGAAGGATTTGGAAGATAATTATGGTTCAGAGTGACAAAATTAAACTTAAATTGCTTAAAGTAAATGAAAATTAAAGCAATTAGCTATCTTAAATAATTAACGAATGTTTTTATTAAGGTTTTTGTGAATTTTCCAGAAATTAAGGCAGTAAAACTAGGAATGAAGGAAGATTAAAATATATTGGAAAGCCTTTTTTTTTTTTGCTTCCTGATGCAAAAGTTGATATATAATAAAATGAAAAACATAATACTAATCTTTAAATTGTTTTAATTAAATTAATAATAATGATAGATTCACATGGCCAACTTAATTAGTTCCTGTTATGAAGGGAGTACAGTCCTTAAAAAAATTAGTTGTGCAGAAGTGATACTTCTTTGTAAAAAAATAGTATAAAACTAACAGAATTATTAGCCTTTAGCAATTAGTTACATATTATCAGCAAGGTTATGGAAAGAATAAAATTAGATCCAAATATTAGGGATAAGCTTGATAAAATATAAAAGTGTATAGCACTTTCCTCTCTCATCAAAAGCTTATAATTTTTGTTGGTCACAATATTCTTAGTGGAAACTTATATAATCTTATAAAATAAAATAAAAATTAATAGTATCTTATTTGGGGAAAAAAGGTAACAGTATATAGTAGTTAATAACGATGCTATCAACAAAACCACAGAAATTCAGCTGAATAGAGGGCATACCGCAAGGGGTGAGTCCACTGTTCTTTTTGTATACAAATGGCCCATTATGTTTATATTTCAATGTATTTTTTGTTTGCAGTTAACGTAATTGCATTCTACGTGAGAAACGAATGAAGAGTAAACTAACGAATGAATAATGATAGATTGACATGGCCAACTTAATTAGTTCCTGTTATGAAGGGAGTACAGAGTACTTAAAAAAACGAATGAAGAGTAAATAGCATACTGCTCTTAATAAATGGATATTATATAATCAAATTTATTAAGTACTTCCAAATCACTTTGCATGGGTATGAAATAAAAGTTGTTTGTCCTGCTCATTTAGACAGTTTAAATAATATAAAACTTGAAGAGGTAAAAAAAACTAAATATTAGGAATAATTTTGAGCTGAAATAGAAATTGAAAACCACAAATGAATGAGATTAAGAAAAAAATGAATCATGCTACTTATTATGCATTAGCAAACTTCAAAAGAATCATTCATAATAACTGCTTTCATTAAGAATGTACTAACTGGTTCAGTTAGAACTAGATTGCTAGTCTCAGTAACGTGGATAACAATTGTTGAGTAATGTTCAAGAATTTTTGGAGATTTTTAAAATAAAAAAGAGAGATAATATAATATGTTTAATTTAAATGCTCTCATCATATTATGGAAAATTATAACCATTGCATCTCTTTATGTGTACTACACACAAACATATTGAGAAGAATATTCTTAATTTTACAACAAAAAAGGAAGTGTGCATTCTAATTGGACCCATCAAAATAACTAGTTGATGTTATAGTTAAAAACTAAGCTCTCATATAGTATATGTAACATGTCAATATATTCACATGTGTGTGCTATGTAAATAAGGTATTAAGTATGTGGGTTTAACACTTATAGTGATTGATTACTTATAGTCATATATAAACTACATTTATTATATAACATTTGACTATTGTATTTTTGAAAATTACTATTAATTGTTTATTCTATTCTTGAACATAATTTATGTATACTTATAGAATGAGTAGGAAGTTACAATTTTTTTCTAAATCCAGCTAACTGAATTCAGAATAAATGTTATTAATGTTAGATAAAGTAAAAGTTCTCATAATTGTTTTTTTTTTCTCTGAGCCTAACAGTGTATATGTAAGTTCGTAGCTGTTTGTAAAAGTCCAGTTGATCACCAGTGTAAGTGTTATGCCATTAAATATATAGCCATACTTCAAGATCTAGAAAACCAGCAATGGGAAAATGAGAGTCTGGGGGGAAAACTGTATGAAACTTAATATTGCAATTGGTCATTAACATGCATGCCTCAATTATATATCTCACTTTACTTTTTAAATGTGAAAAAATTGAACAAATGTAGTTCATGCGAGCAAAAGAGGTGACAATTAGTATTCCTTTTTCAACCTTAAACATAATTAAGAAAAAAAAAATTGAAAATTAATATGCAATTAACTGACATATTAACTTGATCAGTCTTAAGAGTTGATAAAAATATGGTCTTACAATGCTTCCAATATATATATGAAACAGTAGAGCTAAGTTTATGGATCTGTAATTTGACTAGTCTAAATTTGATGAATCAATTGTTTTACGATTTTTTTTTTTTTTTTTTTTTTTTTTTTTNTATAATTGCTCTGATTTATTTATTAATCAAGATAAATGCACTTATTTATTTTTTAGTATTGCAGTGTTTTAGACGTAATTATTTATCTTGTATTCATTACATAACTTTTGAAGATATTCATAAATATGTAATAGACAAGTGTTCTTGGATTTAAAGGTTAAGATATTCATTGATTCATCAGATGAACAAAACTTTAATTTATTGTCTAGTTAGAAAAAAATTCGAGAATACTAAAATGTTTTGTGATCTTAAATTTTCCCTTTTTATTAAAAATATTTCTTTTAATTTTTAAAACATATTTAACATTAAGAATTTATTTAAATTATTCCAGTGTAAATGAAATATTTAAAATATATAAAAATAATAAATATACGGAACGTATATCAGGATCCGTTGAATATGGACCGTGACAGTGAACTTATGTATTCGGCCAGAAGATGGACAATGTCCGAAAGCGCTCGCCAACGGGAGATGGTGTACAGAAACCAATGAAGACGGAGAATATAAGGTATGAGAGTAATAAATATATAATTAGAAAATTATTTTGAAATGACTTTATAAATGAAAAAAAAACTACTATACCTTTTGTAAGCCAGAGTCACTTTTATTTTCCTTCTGCTTGATGGTGACCAGGACAGTTAAGTATTTTTTAAACAATAGTATAAAATTATCAATTTAAGTTTATTACTAAATGAATAATAAATGAACTATTTAAATATAAATTTAATTTTGTTAATTGAGCGAAGAAGTGAGATATCAAAATTATTTTATATAAAGAAACACATATTTCTTAACTTCAATTCCACTTAATTTTCCACATATTTTTTCTAGGCAATTGTATTTCTTTTTCTTATTTATCAAGTCAATTCTCTATATTATTCAGTCAAAAATATATTTCCTTATTTAAATTTGGTATGAAGTGTAATTTAAAATAATATTTGTAAAACATTTATGAATTTGTATAATTTTTGTTTTTAAAGAACCTTACATATTTTTTTGCAGACTTATTTAAGTTATAACTTTTCAAAAAATATTATTTTAATGTTTCATCCTAATAAAAATCCATATTTTTCTATAAAAAAAAAAATAGATAATAAGTAATGAATTTTAAAGCATTTAAAACTTAACAAAAAGCTAACACATTAATTTAAAACCAATAAATGTATATATTTAAATCTAAAATCAATTTTGATATGTGTATAATTTTCTATTTAAAAAGATCTCAAAAAGTCAATAAACTAAAATGCTGCCAATAGAATAAAATGCAGTCAATAAAATGAAGTATAGCAACAAATTTTGTTTCAGTATCTGTTTTGAAATAACTCCGCTTCCCAAACAATAAAATTATTATGGTTAAATAGATAGTTTTTTAAGNTTGTAATCAAATTACAAAATGTTTTTATTTTAACAGAATGTAATAAATAAATTTAGGTAAAAAAAAAAAAAAATGTATGCTTGTAATAACGGTTGTTTTTAAATATGAACTACCCCTTAAAAAAATACTATATTTTAATTGAACATATTGGTACTACTGTAATAGTTGACCGTAGATGGTATTGTTTATGAAATACAATCAGAAAAAGAAAAAAAACCAAACTATAAGAGACCGAAGTGGCTGAAGGGTTTCAGCCTGGCAGAAGAGCCATCAGCAGCATGAGCTATTCTTGAGCCTACAAGCATGAAACCTGGGACCTTTGGCGCAGGAGTGTACTATCTTAACCACCTTGCCCCTAAATATAATTATTTATATATCATTTTGTACTCATAGTATTTAAAATTTTCAAAGTTAGTAAACCTAATGCAGTATTTTTTTTCCTGCACACAATTAGATGATTCACTAATAACTGAAATTGGCCAAAATAGAGGTGAATTTCAGTATTCTTCATAACTCAATTCAACAAAGTGAAAGAAAATTTACCTCCTCCCACCTACAATATACAGACATCTCTGAAAGCAGTGAGGGTATGTGAAGAGCCACAATATCAGTTCTCTCTTTGTCCTCTCACTATACTACTGAACTCCTGGTTCAGTATCGCTCTGGCTTTGCTAGTGTACAGACGTATCTACAGCTCCAGCGGATTAGAGTGATAACGATTTCTCTCCTAGTATCAGGGAGTACTTCTTTATTTTATTTTACCATTAAGTTATAATTTTCTTTTTTTAGAGTTAAGGTACACCTTCATTTTTCCTTCCTTTCCTTTTTCATAATATGGAGGTCGACGTCGTTGTTAATCAACCACGTCCGCCTGACATTCTTTCCAGAATCAAAAATAAAAAGAATTTTGTTAAAAAATATGTAATTATGAAATTGAAGGATGATACTGATAATAAAACTTTGAACAATTACAGTCCATTCAAGATTTGCCGATTTATAAAGAGCTATGCCCCTAACATAAAAATAAAATTCTTAAAAAATGGTTCTGCATTATTAGAAATTAGTGACTTTGATGATTTTAAAAAATTAGAAAACATTAAAACATTCGAGAATATACCCGTTGAATTTAGCGATCACAAATTTTTAAATTA
>KZ807027.1:561337-575790 GCA_000696205.2 Oncopeltus fasciatus
GGAAGGGGGGGGGGGAGGGGAACTTGACAGTAGAACTTGAAATAGTGGAATTCCTGTCAACTTATGTCTCTGACATATGTAGCTTATGCTACCGAGGTGCTTTCATTTGACACTTAGAGTTTGACATATGTCATATTTAGTCGCACTAATTTAACAGGTATTACTTAGAATATGTCATACGTGTTTGATATATAACTCCCAAGTGTTTTTTTTAAATCTCCCAACCTTCTTCTGGATAAACCTTCTCCTTCCAGTACTTATACGTAAGCGTCTCTCCTCAATTAGAGGTATTTTCTAACCATGTCATCGGCAGATAGGCTGAACGCGTTGGCTAGTTTCTTTAACGTTTTCATAATTGAAGGTATTCTTTGTTTCTTATTTTGAATAAATATTTATTTCATTGTTACACACTTACATTAGCATTCCTCCTCAACCTTGTTTTAGTTACTCCTTGATAATACAACTTTTTAGTATTGTCAGTTCTAAGTACATTACTATTAGATCCGATTAAGTGTACCTACGCCATAAATAGAGAGATAGGGGGAGGAAGAGGGGGAGGGGGGAGGGAGGGACACACGAAAAATATATTACATAAATGAAAATTGAACCCAGAATTATTTAGTAGATGCTTATTACAGAAATTAGATAAGGAAACAGGGATGACAGATTAAAAGGAAGTTAAGTGGAAATATTTATTTTATCTAGGCTACATTGATAGTAAAAAATGTAAAAAAAAATTGGGTAATCTGATTAAGAACTTATACAAAAGATAAGATTTTTGTGGACAGAACCGCAACAAAATGGCTTCCCATAAGTAAAATGACCAAGAAGAAACAATGAGATTAGATCTATTGACAAAACTTCAGAAAGAGTTAGTTACAGAATATTCGCGTTTCGGCCAAAATAGGCCGTTTTCTGTGACCATATTATTTAGAATTTAGAGTTGAGAACTCTTCCTTGCATTCTCGTTACCGGCTCGTGAATTCAAATGACTAATTAGTGTCAGTCTTTGAGGGACCAAAGAAAATCTACACATTTTCCTTTGTGAAGTAACTAGGAGTGTGAATGAATCATCGTTCGCTTTATTACTACTTCTTATATTGATGAGAGAGAGAGAGAGAGAGAGAGAGAGAGAGAGAGAGAGAGAGAGAGAGAGAGAGAGAGNCAGAAATGGGTCTAAGGGAGGGGGGAGTGTTTACTGTCAGCCCGAATTAAAATATATGCAACTTACATTGTTGTTAGAGCTGAGAAAATTATAAATATATTATAGAACGTAATTGGTGTAAAATGTAATTTTATAATATTCATGCTTTATATATAAAATTGGATGTGTGTATGTATGTAACGTATGGACTTTAAAACGACTGGGCCGATGAAATTTTCAGGGAATCCTCAGAATATTTAGGCGGGTGATACTGTAAAGTCTGATTTTTGATTTTCGGTCTGCAGGCGGAGGGGCGTGGCAAAATCAAATTTTCATATTGCACCACCAATGAAATATACTTATTTTTTTTTGCTTTTTCTTATTTATTTTTTGAAAGCCGTTGTCATGTGTCGACGTCAGGACGGATGTCACCAATAACGTCTTTATTATTACTTTTAGTCGTGGGGGTCCATGACGAATAGGCTTAAATATTGATCAGATCAGAAACACGGGATCAGTGATCCTATATTCTGATCCTTGGACGTCGACTGTTCCATCATTGATGGACTAGACTTCGTCACCGTCCACAGTCATGTTTTTCAAAACAAGATATCAAACTCTTAAATCGGTTATGCAGTTCCANATCTATCTTGTTATGTTTAAAAACAGAAGAAAAGTTCAAGAATAAAACAATATAATAAATCAATTCCCTTAGAGAACAACATTCGCGTATCTTTGACACTTCTTCAAGATAATTATTGAAACTTGACAGCAATTTCTGATGCTAATCTTCTACCACTAATGACAAACCTCTTATTTTTGATTTCCCTTTTACCAGTAGTAGAAATATTCTTTGGGAATTCAAAATTGGGGAAGATGAAACATATCTCAGGCAGAAAGTAAACTCCAGTCACATTATTGAAAAGAACTTTTGGATACACTTATACAACTTACTGGACAAGTTAGGAAGTCATTTTGTAAAATGACAATAAGGATTGCTAGGTCCACCAGGAACAATTTATTAGTAAAGGAGGGGGGGGGGGAGGGGAACTTGACAGTAGAACTTGAAATAGTGGAATTCCTGTCAACTTATGTCTCTGACATATGTAGCTTATGCTACCGAGGTGCTTTCATTTGACACTTAGAGTTTGACATATGTCATATTTAGTCGCACTAATTTAACAGGTATTACTTAGAATATGTCATACATGTTTGATATATAACTCCCAAGTGTTTTTTTTAAATCTCCCAACCTTCTTCTGGATAAACCTTCTCCTTCCAGTACTTATACGTAAGCGTCTCTCCTCAATTAGAGGTATTTTCTAACCATGTCATCGGCAGATAGGCTGAACGCGTTGGCTAGTTTCTTTAACGTTTCCATAATTGAAGGTATTCTTTATTTCTAATTTTGAATAAATATTTATTTCATTGTTACACACTTATAGGCCGTTTGCTGTGACCATATTATTTAGAATTTAGAGTTGAGAACTCTTCCTTGCATTCTCGTTACCGGCTCGTGAATTCAAATGACTAATTAGTGTCAGTCTTTGAGGGACCAAAGGAAATCTACACATTTTCCTTTGTGAAGTAACTAGGAGTGTGAATGAATCATCGTTCGCTTTATTACTACTTCTTATATTGATGAGAGAGAGAGAGAGAGAGAGAGAGAGAGAGAGAGAGAGAGAGAGAGAGAGAGAGAGAGNGAGTGGGCTCGGATGGGGGATAATTCCAACTGTAGACCACAGAACGGTGGTCTGTTTCACTCCCGAATCTCTCTCCCTTTGGGTTTGGTCCGACCGAGCGTGTACCACACTCTTCGACAGGCAGAGGTCTATCACTAATGGCCTTCCTATGTACACATAATAGATTCTTTTCCATAATCAATAGGAGAAACATTTCCAAATTTGTCCAAAACTCAGCAAGATTTAAGTTAAAAGTAACTTCTATCAACATAAATAGTTATTTTGATTGAGTAAATCCTGATTCCTGTATTTTATTAACTAATTTATAGTAAATATATTAAAGGGTATTTATAGGGCGTAATAACCTAGAAGTTGATTGCCCTCCAATGATCTACTACTACTACTACTACTACTACTACTACTAGAATAAAAATCTATCTGTCCTAGACAGGACTCGAAGTCTTGGCTGGGACAGATAGATTTTTATTCTATTCCCTATGATTAATTGTTTAAATCTTAAACAAGTTATTGATGCCCGACTTGTGGAAAATGCAATAATCCTCAATTTAATACTTGAGCTATTTATATTTATGCTAAATACTCTTGAAACTATTCAAAATTGTTATGTAGTTTTACAAAAAAAAATTGGAGGTTGTAGTTAACTGTGAGAAAAACACTTTTTCGAACTTTGATTAATAAACAATAAAACGGAATCAATTTTCCATTTTAAATGTAGAGGAAAGATGATTAATAACTCAGAGGGTTTGGAAAAGATTTCTTGCAGATATTGATATTACTTTATTACACTTATGAAATAAATTNGCTTAAATATTGATCAGATCAGAAACACGGGATCAGTGATCCTATATTCTGATCCTTGGACGTCGACTGTTCCATCATTGATGGACTAGACTTCGTCACCGTCCACAGTCATGTTTTTCAAAACAAGATATCAAACTCTTAAATCGGTTATGCAGTTCCAAGAATTGGCACGCCGAAAAATGTGTACGTCTTTACACCAAATAAAAAAACAAAAAACATTGTCTATCCGCAATCCTTAAGATGAAGTAATAAATAAATATAATTTCCAATTTGCCTTAAATACATGAGTTTCTTTTTTTATTGAGCCCATATCTACACCACAAGTTAAATTATTCTGTGAAAAAACTTTATGATAGGTATTCCATGAATTTTTATTTGAAGGCCGTAAATTTCGTTAAAAGCTCTATTTAAATCGTGTGATAATACAACACTAATGTTTGCTCAGGGCCAGCATTTTTTTTGGCAAAACGAAGTTTGCCTGGTCCGCTAGTATATATATATATATACAAAATATAACTAATGTTTATTTCCATCTGTTTATTGTGTAGTGAAGGTAGGGAAAGTACTGTTGACTGAAGCCTCAGCGCTGTAAGAAGAACGCAGTGGTAGAGTAAACGTCTTGTGAAGATAGGTTCCTTACAATGAAGAACCCACGTAGCTTCCAAAGAGGTTGCCAGATTCCAGGTTTATCGAAGGCTTGTCAGGGGAACAATACGTCGCCCCTGTAGTGACGTATTCAAGTTTCCGCTTCCAGCTATCGTGAGCGAGCTCCTTGTCGCATTTGTGGCGGGACAAGAAACTTCCCGCCATTTCAGGGGAACGTAGAAGGAATCTCTTTTGCGTACATATGCCAAGTCATGTAATTCAAAAGATTAACTCTGCTAGAACTCCCTTCTTATATTGGAGAAATTAGTCAGGGTTGGCCAGGATCAGAAAAATAAAATATTCCAAAATTGTTGGGTAATTGTATTGTTATTGCTTAAGTTTCGACTTGAGTTGTAAGTCATCATCGGGAAGTGAAATCATATCTATCGCCCTGATGATGACTTACGAGTTAAGTTGAAACTTCAGCAATAACAATACAATTACCCAACAATTTTGGAATATTTTATTTTTTGATCCTGGCCGAAACCCTGACTTATTTCTTCAGCATAATAGTCAACGACCAGCGAATCTCCAACAATTTCCCTTCTTATATATTTACTTTTTTATAAGAAGAGATTGGTCAGGGATTCGGTCTTGGGAATTGAAGAATTAAAACTGATTTGTATGCAAAACAAATTTTTAATTTTGAAAAAAAAAAAAATTTCAGGATTTCATGAGGGCAAATAGGGTGATGGGGAAAGATAATCCTGGTCAAAGTTAACTAAATCATAACAATGACGTCTGTCATGGTGTACTTTTATACTTTTGGAAAGCCAAGTTATTATTAAAAGCGTCAAAACAATCATTACAAATAATATTCCGAGACCTCCAGGTATATGAAAAATAATTTATTTGTAGACTTATAAAATCTATTTTAATTTACCTTAAAGCAAATATTTTGCAATTATACCCAATTCTTATTTATTTTATGTGTAATAATCATCATTCGTAATATTTAAATTTCCTTCATAGATCATTCTTCCACATATGCAATTGTTACTTTTTGGACAGGTGCCACAAGGTATCATGCTCGGGCCATTTCTCAACAACCAATTTATTCTTGACATTCCTTACGATCATGAAGACTTGCAGCTTCCTTCGCTGGTGTTTCTGAAATTCTGTCCGTACGTCCATCTCCCAACATTACAACACAAATTGTACAAAGTACAACGAAAATAAAATTAATAAAATCCTCTCCCTCCCTCAACTTTGTCAGAAGTCGCCATTAGTAGAAATTAGTTTCAAATGATTGATCTAAAAATTAAGTTTTATAAATTTAGTCTCCCAATATTAAATTAAGTATTATATACTTAAGTAATATAAAGTAAAAGAAAAAAAAATCCTATAGTTTTCTTTAATGTAATAAAATTAAAACCACCATTATTAGATAACTAACAAAAATGGTTTCCAATGCTANGACATATGTTTCTTTCTTTAATGTAATAAAATTAAAACCACCATTATTAGATAACTAACAAAAATGGTTTCCAATGCTAAAATATTCCTTAAAAAAAATTAATGTAAAATTTATGTTTTTCTTAATCATACTAATTAATAATATATGCTTAATAAGAAAGACAATTAATGAAGACGGAAGGGAGATAATTGACCGTGCGGTGTACAAGTGTACAAATTGTTACGGTTTGGTCAGAATGGTTTAAGGAAAAGTAAAAAAAAAAAAAAAAAAGTTTCTTGTTACACTCATTAAGAAGATGGAGTTTGAAGCAAGCCGAAATTTTTCCCCCCAAAAATAAAATCTTGTTTATATATATATATTCGTCATAAGAAATTTTTCAAAAGACTTTTCTAGTATTTCAATCGTTTTGCTATTCAGGAATTGGACCCTTTGTTTTAGAGATACTCTTTACACACCCAGGTATACACAAACACAAATACCAAAATAGAATATCTTATTTATTAGAGTCGTCAGAAAATAAATAAATAGAAGGTAGTTGTAAATCGTTAATTTGGATACTCGCATTTTATTTATTTTATTCTCGATAAGAATTAATTAAGGAAGGCTTTAAGAATATAGGTTTGGTGGATTCAGCTGGGACCCGTTTTCCTAAAATTATGAAACCAAAATCGGTATTTAGGCCTTAATTCTGCTCTGATCGTTTATCATATTCGATATTTGTTGAAAATCTATGTTAAAAAAAAGGACATAGCATTTTTAAATAGTATGCCTTCATAATATTTATTTACAAGGGGTACACTGCTACTTATAGTGATGTCTGATAATGAAAGAATTGAGAGCATATCCAAATCTGTGCTCCCGGCTGGTCTAGAATAAGCCTCAACCAACTTAACTTTTCCCTTCACTTAAGGATTTCTTTTTGGGCCTTGAGATC
Source organism: Oncopeltus fasciatus (assembly GCA_000696205.2). Classification (NCBI taxonomy): domain Eukaryota; kingdom Metazoa; phylum Arthropoda; class Insecta; order Hemiptera; family Lygaeidae; genus Oncopeltus; species Oncopeltus fasciatus. The sequence continues at coordinate 567,982 of KZ807027.1, forward strand.
AAGCTATGCCCACCATTAATGCAACATGAGGGACACGCTTAGTTCAACATACTTTATGTTTTGCTTTGAATTTATTGGGCCGAGTGAAAGTGGAGAAGAAAAAAAAACTGAAGGATTTTTCTCTCAAGAGGTTAATATAAAATCCCTAAGATAAGAAGTGCCCATGATAAGAGCAGGGCATCTACTTCGGATAATAGAACTGCTCGCGCCTCGAGTAGCTATCGATTTTTACTATCGAAGCCATCTACATCACCCTTGTTCATCTTCCTCTCAAGTACTAATTTTTGTCGCTGACACAGATGAGGGAGACACGCGAATTCTCACGTATTAGAAAACTGGTGAATATTTTAGCAGTGCCTAATGGCATTTTTTTTAATCGGGTTTATCTAAAAAAAAAAAATTAAAAAAAGAAAGAAGAAAATTCCATTACTTGAGTGTAGCGTATACTAAGCAAATATGAAGCTGAGAATGAGATATGATGCTGACAATAGACTCATTGGAGGGTAAAGTAAGAGAGACGCCATCATGTATAATGCATATTTAAATATATTTTTGAATATGTATTTCGGAAATAAAAAATTTCATAACATCAGTATAATTCATTGAATTTCTTTTAATTTACATCCTGTCAGAGAGCAACTACAATTTGGGATTCTCAATTCTCATACTTGTTAACATTACTTGCTTACTCATTTTATTTTCCCATTCTCTTTAGTCTCACTAATACCCCATTCTCTTTAGTCTCCACTAATACCCCATTCTCTTTAGTCTTCACTAATACCCCAATCATCGTATCCTTGATTCAATTGGTTTCTTAAATAGAGAATCTGTTGGAGTTTGGCGAAGGTTGATTCAAAAATACAATTTAAAAAAAGAAATTCATTTTTTATTGTCTGCCGATGTTTCGGCAATCATTTTAAACCTTCTTCAGGGCTATTACAAGGGGATGCAACAATGCAGATTTGTTCCAGGTGATAAAAAGTGACTTCTTGCCTTCATGATAGCCCTGAAGAAGGCTTACAACGTAAGCCGAAGCGTCGGAAGATAATTCAATTCACTTTTTATTTATTTTTTTTAATTGACCAACCCCCGAAAAATTCTCTACCACTAATCTCCACGGTTAAATACACCCCGTTTGATCTGGAGAGCCTGTTGTAGCCTTATTGCGTTTCCACCCATACTCCTTTCACAACCTCTTTCTACCCTCTGGATTGAAATGCCTGTCGGAGTCACCTACTATCCTCCACCTTCCACTACTTCCGCAGAGCTCGATGACTCCATTCCTTCACTGCTGTTATGCATCAGCCGACTTGGGAAGATGTCGTCCCTCAGGAACTGATATACCGCCCACTCCGAACTTGAAATCTTCATCTTAAGTCGAGCCCGATCCTCATGGCGAAAACTCCAACATCTATCTGACCACATATTCTTTAAAAGATTATCTCGCCATGTTACAATTAAAAAATTATTTATTCATAGAAATATAATCTTTAATTCCTCTTATTCCACCCTTTAGGCTTATTTAGCTCATTCCCCAATCTAACTTCCCAGCCTTTTTAGACCAACCTTTATTGGTCATTTTGTACACTCACTTGTATCTATGGCTTTAAATTAAATATCCTCATTAAATCTTATTGATATTTATGAGAAATCTTTTAAGATATCGCAGCTCATTCGTGAAGGACCTATATAAGATTATGTTCCCTATCAATAGGCAATTACTTAATTTATTGATTTATTAATAATTTTACTAACAGCATATGTTTTTAGAGATTTAATAAATTTAAAGAATAAAAAATATGCTGTTAGTAAAATTGTATAAACCATAAAAGTTAAAAAAATAAACGATTAAAAACTAGGGAATAGAACAAAAAATCTAACTTACCCAGCCAGGACTCGAACCTTGATCTCCTGCTTTCCGGGCTGGGAATTTAATGAGTTATCTAGCTTGCCCCGGTTGTGTAATGGTTAGCATTCGCGCCCGGAAAGTAGATCCAGGTTCGAGTCCTGGCTGGGACAGATAGATTTTTTATTCTATTCCCTAGCATTTAATCGTTTAAAATTTACGTGGGATAATATACTACAATAGAAAAAAAAATAAAAAAAATAAATTTCATTCCAATTTTGATTCATAAACTTTCTATGTTCAAAAGACTAGTATAAATGAAGACATTAAAAATTCAATTCGTAAATATCCTCCCTCACTATTTAAATTTCAGTCAAAAATGATTTTATTTAACGATTTGCATAGAAAACACCAAATTCGGTTCCTAAATTTTGAAAATAAGGACTTCCACTAAACTCTTGACGATACATTCTTTAATTTAATTTAATACTTAAATATTTGAGTATAGAAGGAAAAATCTGGCAGAAATTTGTTATAGATATGATGTGCCACTTTCAAAGATAATGGAAACATTTGTGGAGTTTGTTGTCAGTCATGAATGGAATAATATATACAGATTTTATATTTACTTTTCGCTCTGGGATAGGTACATTTCGGAACAAATGTAACTTATTTCGTACCTAGTAATAATCCTGGAGAAAAAGTTGTCCGAGAGGAAAGTGTACTGAAATACAGGTCATCTTACAAAAAACCCGTAAAGAAGAGTAATTTTCACAAGTTACTTGAAGCAAATGGATGGACATTGAAGAAGGGAGGCTATAAGAAAAAATGGTTCATCTGGGAGAGGAATTTCTCTCTTCTTCGGACAAATTATCTTCTGTTTCAGAACAGATATTCCCTATTTGCTGAAATCAGGCCGATAACTTTGTCCTTTTCTCAGTTGTTTTAAATTTTGTTATTAAATAGATTATTTTTGAGCGAACTATATGTGAGTGAAATAAACTTTGAAGTTGTATAAGCAGAAATTGAAAAATAATTGAAAGAAAGACATTTATTTAATCTCGGCAAAGTAAAACGAAGTACTCCCGCTGTCCGAACTTCTATGCGCGTACTTGGGAATAGATATCATATTTACTGATATTTAAAAATATAAAAGATGGGAAGATAAGAATAACATAGAAAAAAATGATATTAAAAATAAAATAGAAAGAAGAAAAAAGGAATGATTGTTAAAATACTTTACATGCATATAATTGGGTTTTTAATGGCAGGACTACCTACATGCAGCCACTCGCCTCTAAACAACTGTAGCACTATGAAAGATAGAAGCCTGCCTAGGATGTCACACGACTTCAGTTAAGCCGAGGAGCATATAAAATCAAGCGCACGTTATCTTCTTCCATCTCTCTCTCTCTCTCCCTCTCTATTGCATACAGATGCTCACATATACACAATTATAAATATAAGAAGAAAATAGATATGAAACTGAATATTTTGACTTGCTTGTGGGAAATCTGATAAAATTTGTAATCGATCGAAAGTATTCATAAAACAATTAATATTACATAATTTTCCAGTTGAAGAAGTATTTTATTTTACGAATTAATGAGGGCAGAAATAATTAATTAGATAATTGAGACACAAACATAAATTACTAAATGTTTAAAATGGGGTATTTATAATATTATGTCAAAGAATAGGCAATTAAAAACCTTAAAACACTCAGTTATCTTACAAATATTTAATTTGGTTGTGGTATTTTATCCCACGTAAATTTCAAACAATTAATGAGTGGGAATAGAATATAAAAAACTATCTGTCCCAGCCAGGAATCGAACCTGGATCTCCTGCTATCCGGGCCGGTGTACTTTCCAGTTATACTACCAGGACGGGTTAGTTGTCTTATTCAATTCCCTCTACACTAGCAAGAGCCTAACCCACGAGAAAGGCGAGAACTTCGTCTTGTACTCAAGGGAGCTGACATTGTCATACATTTTGTCGACTCTCGTCATTTACTTTATTTTAATTTTTTCTTTATAAATATTTAATTCGGTTGTGGTATTTTATCCCACGTAAATTTCAATTGAATAAGACAACTAACACGTCCTGGTAGTATAACTGGCAAGTACACCGGCCCGGATAGCAGGAGATCCAGGTTCGATTCCTGGCTGGGACAGATAGTTTTTTTATATTCTATTCCCTCTCATTAATTATTTGTCAGTTATCTTACGTTGGTTTTTCTGACTACATTTTTGAATGTATTGTTGGTAAAATCAAGATATGTATTAATTTTAGTGGATATGATAAGTAAATGTGGGGATTGGTATATAATCGACATTTCTGTTCATTTATAAAAAAAATGTAAGTACATATGCAATCGCCTGTCTTCACTGTTCATATTTCAGCTATATTTTGTTGTCTTGAAGTAATCCATGCCTATTTCAAGATCTGCAAAAGCCAATCTGATCAGCTGTCGTCCTTTTTAGATTATTTGCTTTGGGAAAGATCAGAGGCGACGCCGTACACATCCGAAGCACAAGGACAAAACTGGCAGTCGTTCTTAAACTGGGTACCTTCTACTGCTAATAATTTAACAGCATTCACCAATCAATACTACAGATATAATTTGATAAAACTTCATTCATTTGTTCTCCGGTTTTTGAAATCCCGTATGTATAAGTTTTCCAACGTTTAATGTTTTTTTTTTTTTTACCTCGAAGAGTGGCATTTCCTGAATAGTTATCCTTTCTTTTGACTGCGAGGAGGTGAAAAAGAAAGTGTGTCTTGCAGGGGCAGCCTGAACTGAACAGATTACCCTTGTTCTATTCCCAGAGATGGACTTTGTGAGTAATGGACAAGACGGATATCTTGTAAGCCGGAGAGAGCAATGAACGTCAGAGAAAAGACTAAACTAGCCGAGAAAATGTAGCGAAGATATCGTAGTTAAGTTTGAAATATCTTCTTTAATATGGGTTTTTCTGAAATATTTTATATAATATAAATTGTTCAAAATTGTATTTTACACATATTTTACTTATTATTTTTTTTCATGACGCTAATAATAATGAAGATATTAAGATTTTAAATTTTGGTCTCTTTATAAATACACCCCAACTGATTTCCGTCGCCAACGGGTTTCTCGTTAATTAATTTTCACGGCAAATATGATAAAATAATATAGAAATCCATATCTTTTACAAAAAATATGGAAATTTTTTTGTGGTTATATAATTTGAGAAATTATTACTGTAAAAATGAGTTTACCTTCACAAATATTTTATTAATTTACTTGTTATATTCGTTGGAACTTGTTATTTTGTCGTCATGGAGAGCCATGGTAATGGATAGATGGGTTGGATCTAATTGTGTGGGTGAACTGATCGGTACGGCAAACACATTATTTGGCTAATAAATCTAGAGGATGTGTGGCTAACCTATGATATTGCCTGGCCGAGGACAGCAGGTCCTGATGGGGTGGTTATGAGGGGTGGTTGGTGATTAGTGGCAGGGGTAATTACCTCTTCCCCTACTCCTCTCTCCTATCTGTGCCTCGTCCTTCCATCTCGTAAGGGGGGTGTGATATTGGTCAGCACTGTAGCGCTTTCCAAAAACAGACATGTAGACAATTAATTCTCTTTGAAAAGTATACCAAATGAGCAATTTCAATGATGTGCAACTTTTGTTGGTACTGAAGGATTGAATTTGAGAATAACTAATAATAAGCAAAATATTTTCAAAAGAACAATGTAAATAATAATTTTGTTAAAGAAATAGATTTCTGTTTTATTTTAAGCAGATTTTCTGTGAAGCTATTCCGTACCATGAAGTGTCACTTTTAAAATTTCACCAGATTCTCACCAACTCAATATAAATAATGATTCAAACGTTAAAATGTACATTATTTTAAGATATAAGTATACCTCGTTCTCTAACATGTCATTACAAAAGACCAAAATGACTATATCATATGTTCCTTAAATCTCTTCTTTAAATAATATAATACAATAAATCCCTTACAAAAAAACAAAAAAAAAAAAGTTTCCACCATGCCCGCATCATTCAAAATGAAGACAAAACAGTGAGACTCCAGTGGGTCCCATCACACATTGGTATGTTGGGGAACGAGACGGCAGATACGCCTGCAAAATAAGTGGCCCATGAGAACGTATATGTGGCGTGCCTCCAACTATCATGGAACTAGAGGATGTTAAATCTTGGATAAAATGCAAAACCTATGCGGACTGAATTACTCTGTGGAAATCGGAACCTACCATTAATTAGCTTTAAGCAAAATTAAACAGTCATGTTGACATAGTTGGAGGTTCGTTGGTCGTCGAGTCTTATGCTGGAGAATAACGAACCTGGAGTCAATGCTGGAGTCAGGGTTTCGTTAGGATCAGAAAAATAAAATACTCCAAAATTGTTGGGTTATTGCCGACGTTTCGACTTAACTCAGTAAGTCATCATCAGGGTGATAGTGGTATCTGGAGAGATCACCGAGGGAGGTTTATGGTCACATCTCAGAGTGCAGAGCAAAACTGAGGTGTGACCATGAAGAGTTAAACCAGTTTAGCTCATGACTGAAGCGAATGCTATGTTCCAATGCTTCCGTCATACTCCCCAACTCTCACTTGTTTACTGCTTCCAATGACAAACAATTTTCAAGAACGTTTATTAATCTTCTTTGAGAGCTTTGTAATGCAATTTTTTGAAAGTTAGAAAAATAAAAGTGAGCAGAAACTTCCCTCTATCGAGTTAAAAAGTTCTTATAATCAACTTTTATAAGAGACGTATCTTTTCGACTTTTGGCGAAATTCTGGGAAAATAACTCGCTGGTGTCGTAGTCGAACAGAATCTAGAATTCCCACAAATCTTCCATAGTGGGACGTCACGAAATTACCTTAATTCAAATAGAAATATTTATATTTATATATTATATGGGAGTTAGGCGGTTGTGTTAGTAGCGGATATCGGAATGAGGAGTGACGTCAGTCAATATGATTTCAAGTTGTTTACGAGTAGGTTAGAAAAGGTAACTTTGTGTTAACAGCTTATTGATTGATTGCTCTAAAAGTGAAATGTCAATCTCTCGGTGAAAATATCCAACAAAAGTACTTCACTCCTTACTTTTATTTCATTCATAATTATATGTTAACACAATATTGTTGAGGCAATGTTTAACAAGAAATACTAACTAATTAGTCGAGTAAAAAGTAAATATTTTCTTTTTCCCCTTGTGAACTGCCCTTTCCTCTGCTCATATCTTGTTTAAAAGTTATACTGTAATTTAAAAAAAAAAATGGTAATTCGTATTTTATATTTTGTTTCGTTGCGTCTGAAATGAAGGGTAGAGGTTACATTTTATCTCGTCGTTTATCCGTGTGTGTGTATGTGTGTACGTCTTTCTATTTTTCTTAATATTATTTTTTTAACAGTGAACAAAACAAACAATTATTTTCATTTATCACAATTTTTCAAATAATTTTGTTCTTCTAAACACGTTCTCCACAATTTTAAGAAATATGATGTACCACTAACTGTTTACAAAAAGAAACCCGAACAAACTGATAAATGGAATGGAATATTTATTTCTTGAAATTTTAATATATTCTAGAGGTCACTTATGTAAAGTAAGACTAGTAATTTTAATATCATACATTATTAACATTAATATATCATTATTTAATCGATAGTGTAAAAACAACATACATTGCACTAGTGCATAAGACATTTAAATTTTAATATATTGTAAAATAACGAATATACATAGTTTACTTAACGTAACTGTGTATGTGTGTGTTAACACGCAATATAAAACACAATGTTATCACAATATAAACGATATAACATATTATTATTAACTTAAATGTATTAGAAATTTCAGAAGACTTTTGTTAGACCCACTTAGTTACATTATTGAACCTTTAGAAGGGTTTTGTTTAAAATGTTATATTATAATGAAA
>KZ807027.1:583426-597063 GCA_000696205.2 Oncopeltus fasciatus
TAATATATAATAATTATTATAATAATCTTATAATATAAGAACTATATTAGTAATTACATTCTGCACTTGTTGTTCCTTTCATGGGCTGGTACAATAATACAATAATAGTATAAATAAATAAATATTTTAATTGTACATCGCTTGATAGAGAAGCTGCCCAATGACAGTACACATAAATAACTATTTACAAGTTTGTTTTCGTATTATTATCATGAAGTGTTCATTGTTTGTAAAAATGCTAAGAATATTATTTTAGAAAATTACATTCTGTATTGTTTTATAAATTGCTTCGTATCCTCTAACTGTAGCGATAATATTGGCTATTTTTCAGTTTGGTCTCCCACTAAACCAATTTTGAGCCATTTGCAAACTTATTAGAGTACGTTCAGCCAAACACACAGACCCCCCGCCCCCATACATATATATATTCTTTGTTATAGGACCGGTGAAAATCCTTTTGAAATATTTCATGCTAATTTATCAGCATCGAAGTTAATGAATACTAATATGTAGTTTGAATATTTATCTTATGCTAGCAGGTTCCCTACAAGAAAATCAAGCTATTAACCAAGATGTATTTACATATTTGTTTACATGTGCTCATGCGTTTCAAAAATAAAGAAACTAACGAAGTACTTCTAACTCCGCCTGTGTGACCAGGAGGATCCTGGGATCGAGGAACAACACCTTGTTCAAGTAGCCCTGGTCCATTTGGCTCCGGTTGGTGACAGGGCCCCTGACTGAGGGTTGCAAGGCAAGGATGTCCTGCAAGGAGGCAACCCCACCAATAGGAATAAAGGCCGAAAACCTATCTCCCCGAATTAGTCAGGAAAACGAAGGAAAATCCGAACCTATACCTCGCATGTATGCATGTTGTGTACGCGTATTTTACAGTAAATATATTCCAAGACAGAATGGAAATATAACACGTGTCGTACAATGCTGGGAGGAACATTGCTTTTGCGATACTTGGGATACTTGCTCTCTCCGCAAAAATATCATTTCGCCTTTTCAAATTTGTTAAAATATATTTTCCCGTGAGTATCTCACGCTTTGCAGATTAGGCTCATTGATATCCCGGTACAGCAAAGACCTTTGATAGGACGACCAACCACCTCAATTTGAGTAGAAATAAAGGATTTGGAACCAATATTTATATATTAGTGGAGCTATTTCATACCAATATTGGCTAGACAGATATATAGAAAGGTGATTCTGAATCCTGAGCCATCTTGGTTATATGGGAAAGGGGTGGCTTCCCTCTCAATCGTGCCGAGGCCGATAGAAGGGCCACCCACACGGGGAAAGGGCAGGAGAGCTCTTATCAGTTGAGGGCCAGATGCAGACGTCTGTTATCAGTACATTACCCTCTACCCTCCCCCACCTACAGTAAATAATAAACCCGTTTCCGCTATCTCCCTCGTCCTCTTTATTCTCCTCGGTCATAAGCCTCTCCAGAGAAGCCTAGGGGTACTTTGTTGGCAACCGTCTCCCTCTTTCTGTAAATATATTACAGATATATTTATATTGATATAACTACTTGACTGGCGAAATTACTTAAAAAAAAAACTAAAATAAAACTGATTCATGATTTTTGGAAGATTTTACATATATATTAATTTCCCAGATTTTTTGTTAAATGACCTTGTTAAAATTCAGAATAAAATAGCAAACAGAGACCAAGTGTTTATTTTAAAAATTAGGAGTGTCTGTTAAAACAAGTGGCCTCTCATAAAAATAAAAAACATTACTTTACATTCTAAATTTTTATCGATTTTATTTTAAACTTATTTAAGATTATATTTCACTGTTAATAATAAGAATAATAGCACTTGATAGAAAAGATCTTTTTGTAGGCTGACGAATCAGATTCCAAAGAATTAGAATCAGATTACATCTGAATAAAATATCTTGAAAACTCCTTTACTAGTTTATAGCTGAACGAAAAATAAAACTGTTCATGACTTCATTTTTACTTAATTGTATCGACATTTTGAAGTAATACAATAGTATTGTAATATGATATATAAATCTCTGACGTGATAAATAATGTTCTCGTATGCTCCACCTGCACTACTCCAGCTCAGATTTCCCCAGCTGGTCTGCTGCACAGCTCTGTGCCTTTTGTTTTTGTTTAAGAGAGATTCTACAAAATGGGGGATCTGTAGAGCCTTCACAAAAATATCGGTACACTGTCTCTCTCATCAATTAATCTCTACAAGAAAACAAAAACTTCAACAATTTTTATTGTTCACATACAATATGATGCGTTATATTTGTTTTTCATATTCGGGATTCTACATCGAAGCCTTTAAGGAGGTTTGCGATAGGACACAACGGCTGTTATTTTTTAAAACTCAGAGAAAAAATTCGTACATTTTTGGAAGTTGGTATTTTCATATTGAATGTTCTAACTATAATTGTGGTTGGCAATACGTTTTGCGAGATATTTACAAATATTTCTTTTTGGACACAAGATACAGTATTGATTTCAATATACTTTTTTTATTATTTATCTTACTTTAGAAGAATGAAAATGAAATAAATAAAAAACCAGATGAATCCTATAAAAGTTGCATGAAGAACCTTTTTTTCAGAATTACTTCAGTTCAGGTTGGATTGATCTTCCAAGTAAATGAGACCGAGTGCTTTTTACAGTTTGGCTTCGTTTAAAGCTTGTCTCCTGACTCTCGGAAACATTTGCAGGACTATTTGAGAACTAACTCTGTCAGATTTTCTAAAATGAAAATAATTGATTCCCTCTTAAATCAGAAGACAAGATGGACTTCACTTTTAGAAGTTTCTAATTTCGGTCTTCAGCTTAAGAGGAAAATATACGACTTGAGAAACAAGAAAATAGAGTAAAATGATTTATTTATTTCCAATCACTATATCTACGTTCAATTTCATTATCTATTTTCCTGTAATTGAAAATCAAACCTTGTCATAATTCTTTATACGTCATATCATTCCCTTGTTATCGCTTTATATCTAAGCCACGTCTACTCATATTTTACTGTTACAAAATGATATTGATAATTGTAGAAGGAAAACAATTCATGATCCCAGAGGATATATGATTTCAAAAACTGGCTGAATGTAATTTGAATTAAGATGCACTTATGCAGCCATAAAGAATTATTACGGAGGAATGCATCTCCTATCTCCCTCTGACCAGTATCTGTGTTATTTGTTGTTTTTTTTAACCTGTCTTTCAGCCAATTAAGTTAGTGGTAAAGGAAGGGGCTATTTACGAGTAGCCACCCTATTCTAAAGCAAGTTTAACCCACTATAACACTAGGCAAGTTTATATTTTCGACAAAAGATTGCCCAGGACGGGACTTGGGCTGAAGTACCAGTTTTGAGATTCCCAAATTGATTCCCTCGGCCTACAGACTAGATCTCTGGCCTTTAGAATCTTCTTTTTTAATCTATAATTAGGAAAATAAATAAAATTTAAAATCTATTTTGGTCTTTTAGAAAATTCTGTAAAATTCAGAATCCAATTCGCTTTAATTTCAGTACTCGTTGCTGGGCTCTGTGCAATGGGAATGAGCAACAAAAGAAACTTGAAAGGAAAACAATCAGTAATCAAATGCATAAGTGCGCAGGAAGAGAATTTTTTTAGGGTCAAAGGACTCGATGTCCTCAAATCCCAGTAAGCCAGGTGTTGCATATTTAAATATGCATATGTACAAGGATGATTGGTCTTTTATATATATATANCTGTAATCGTAGCCATTCTTCTTGACTATATATATATATATATCACATCCTAACTTAGGTAAGATACGAAAGTAAGGATATGATAAAATTCTAAAGTAACTGATGTTGAGGATGACCTTTTTAATGAGCTTGTTAAAGAAAACACGGAACGTATTCGCATTCGTAGGAGAGAATGTTGAGCGGAATTTAGCATGGGAAGAATATTTATCTGTACCAAGTAAATACAGTAGACATTTTGGAGTAAATTAGAATGAGACATATTACTCCCATGTATCTTGTAACTAGTACACTTGTATTGACTAACATATGCCAATCAAAAAAAAAAAAAAAAAAAAAAAAAAAAAAAGCAAATACCTAAGGCGTTGTTTCAATTATTCACAATATACACAACAAATCCTTTAAAACGAATCACTTCTCTTTAAGCTCTTCATCCGCAGTACCAATTCCCAAAAATTAAAAAAACATAATTAAAAAAACATTTAAGAAAATATTCTACCAAAGATACAACTCAACTAATAACACCTCTATACTGGAAAAGGGAATTTATAACAACAGACTACAAAAAAAAAAACTGGTATTTCTTTCCCGCTTTTCCTGGCCACATGTGTTCTCAATAATACATTTCAGCACCTCCATCTTGTCCAACCCTAGGAAAAAATTGTAGATGTCCCAATTAATATTCATACCCCCCCCCCTGTTTGTTAGTCTACCTGCGGGGAGCTTTCTCACCGTATTAAATTGAATATAAACATTGCCCCTGTTGTCAGGGAAAGTAAATTTTCTCAGTGGGAGAGTCCATTGAAGCCCCTTCATAAACATTCCAGGGATTCACAATTCCAAAACCTCAGCACTCATATGAGCGAAAACAAGTTATTTCTCGATTGGATTGAATACTTAATAAATTTATATTTATTCTTCAGCTTTGAATTACATAATTTCATATATAACGACAATCTTTATTATCACGTTAAAGAATATACAATTTATCTAAATTTAATAGATGCCATAATTGACTAAGGAGATATTAATTTTAAATGGGATAAATTAATCCGTGTTTTGTAGAAACTGTAATTGAAGACAAGATGCATCTATTAACAACTTATATAAGTTACTAATTTATAATTCCTTTTGTTCAGGATGTAATTTCTTCCCGCTTCACCATTTTCCACCGTAAACTGCCATGCCATCCTAATCCACTAGCACAGACCTTGACTTCCAACTCCAACCCCTACAACCCTCCCCGTCGACTCAAACGAAGATGGCCCCGTGACCTCCTGGGGACATAGTCAGTAAATAATTTGAGAGTGGTGTCATTGGTCACCTTGTCTCCTCATGTGACTTTCATTAATGTCATTTATTATTAATATTCATTGTAATCAAATTACAAAATGCTTTTATTTATTTTTAACAGAATCTAATATTCAAATAAAGGTTATTAATAAANATCCTGAGGAAGTCCCATCTAAAATCATATTGGAACACATAAGGTTGGACGCCCTAGGCTTCGATGGGAAGATTGCCTTGCTATCGATGCACTATCAATACATGCCATTCGCAGCTGAAAGTTATAGCGATAAGTGGCGGTCAATACTGGATCCAATAATATTAATAAAATTATGAAAATTATTTTTAAAAAAACATTATGAGAAATTTTGTGAGCAAGTGTGTCTCTCTGATTTCATATTTTGCTCAGAAGTAGTGACAGCCACAGATAATATAAATAAGAAAAAGAACAATACCAAGTAACAGTTCCTCTCAGAATTGTTCTTTACTCACTGTTCAGTGAATCTTCTCTCATTTCGCCCCTCAAAGAAGCACACAAAAACAAATATAAAGGGGGTTTCATTCGACATAAAAGAAATTTCATATTGACAAGCTTTTACAGTTTAGATTTTTGGTAGATTTTTCAAATTACTTTAGATTGGAATTAGACTAAACCAAATTCGAGTACAGTTTATTTCCTGTCAAGAAATTTATTTATTTTTTTCATACCGATTAAGTATAGCAGAAAACAAGAGACACAAGATCAGTATCAACTAGGCAGATTTCTCAACTTTCATTAAAGAAGAATGCTGGCAAGAGTAAATAGGATTGTTTTGGTTTTACAAGCTGGAGAGAGGGTATCCAAGAATGCAACATGGCCTATACATTCCTGCCTCTTAAGTTCTTAAATAATATATTATTATGGACGCTCTTAGTGTATAAATCCCATGAGTGTGTGGCTCATGGTAGAGGTGCTGGATTTGAGCCCTGCCCCTGCTTTCTAAGCTATAAGTACCATACTTATCCGAATGAGAATAACTATATGTATATGTAGTTACATAATATAGCTATGAGTATTTCCATGCTGTTACATGTGCCTAAAATGTGCAAGCTGTTATTACATAATTTATTTTGCATAAGGATATCATTAACATGATTGTCCCGCAAACTTCGCTAGCCACCAACTATAGGACGAACTTCAAGGATTTTAACCTGCGAGCTCCACAGTGTCGTAATTTCTGAATTACACTGTAAGAGGTATCAAGGACTGCATGTTTGTTGCACACAAACTGTGTAAATGGACTTCAAAAAGGTTTTCACTCAGCTATCTCTTCTTAATCAATTGTTCAATTAATGGACAGTGGTTCACTGCTCTTGTGGCCTTCGATCTTAACTTATTTATCGCCATTAACATATAAGTTTTGTGGAATGGCTCCTGTCCAAAACGATTCACGTAACGAAACTTCAACCATGAATTATTATCATTTACTTAGATATCTTAACGAGGCAATGATAGATTTCATATATTGAAATATTACACCTTTCTTTTTTTTCACAAGACCAAGCACTTTCTAAAATTAGGTTCAATGATGATTATACTTATTGAACTAAATAATGTTATAACGTAGTTAGTAATACAGTACTGTAACTATGGAAACCACAATCCATAATTGTAATAGGTAAATCACTATAAAGAGGTTAACGTGGACAAATATTCTGTTACAACTTTGTAGAAAAAAGTGCCCCATCGCATTTCCTTAAATAAATAAAAGAAGACTATGTGAGGGACGTAGTTGAAATAATCAGGACTGAAGACATTCATCTAAAGGTCGTTTCCATTAATATAGGATTTATATGGCATAATTTTAAAGATATTAGATATAATTACAGCACTTCGTAATTGCTCTGTTTAGGCCGACTTGAAGTATGCGTCGATTATGAGGGGACATTGGGAAAATTTAAAAAGCCCAATTTAGAGTCAGTTGTCTTTTTCAGCATCCGACAGAAAATAAATTTTCCAGGGCTGCTGGAGTCTGTCCATCAGACCTAGCTCCCTTATCATTCCACTCAACACGCAAAAGTATCACATGCACGTGCTCTAAGACCTGGAATGAGACGATAGGAGGAGATACACTGGCCGTACTGGACCAAGCTTACACACATCTATATATCTGTAACGTATAGTCACAATTTATCTAATATTTATTAGTTTGATATTGAAACTAATTTAAAGGACATTCACTTGATAGGCATAAGGAATAAAACTAAATAAATTTTGCAATAGAACATTTCGAGCTGAAAATGGGTAGTTAAATGACGTCATATTACTCCTATCAGTGGAGAGTGACGTCACTGTGACGAGGTGGGCGGGGCGCTAATGTTTCTCCCAATTCTATCTCGCTGGAGTCTTATTGTTCTTTTCAGGTTCGAGCCCCAGTGCTCCACTTCTTCCCATTACCAATTTTTTTTTCTCCCCTATTGTTTTTATTCATCTTTCGGGCTCCATGACGCTAACTGGACCTTTCGCTTGTTTCTTTTATTCATTCTGCCCACCTTCTCATTCTTTATTGTTATTGCTTGCAATTAAGCCATGTTATTCGTGCTGTCATGATACTAGTTTGTGTTATATTAGAGACTGTAATTTGATTTTACTATGTCGTTATTCACCTCTAATGAATCAGAAATAGAGAAAGGGAGAGAAAAAAAAAAAAGAAGAAGAATATAATTTAATCTTAGGGGTTTAGTAGCTTGTTAGAATTTAGAAAAAATTAGGAGTGAGTATCTTGCCAAAGTAGAAATTCTAAAAAAAAAATATAAAAAAAGATTAGTGTGATGAGTCGATATCCAGTGTATAACTTGATCCCTTATGAAGGAGCAAAGCTATTCATTACTTGTGTTCTCTCAATGAGGGGGGGGGGGGAGGGAAATATTGGTTCCCTTTTTGGATAAATTTTGCTATTCATTTTTTCTTTTTTATATTTGTTATTCTTACTTATGTGTATCTAAAAATCGGTAAAAACCAGAAGCAATTTTTATAAATATCATTATTCGAAACATATATATTTAAATGTTTAGGTTTTCAAAATTGTATTAACTTAAAACAAATTCTAATTTTATACAAATAAAAAACTATAATCACTTTATTATTGGGGATTACAAGCTCCACTGACAATGCCCTCATACGCAAAATGTCTATCCCTCACGTTCCTGACAACTCAACTGCAAATGGCGCCTACGGGAGTCGTGTTAATAAACTATAAAAAATGAACTAGTTTCCAAACTAACTGTGGTTCTTCATGGGTTTGTTAACTAGTTCCCAAACTACATGTGGTTTAGCATGGGAAGGTGAACTAGTTCCCAAACTAACTGTGGTTCTTCATGGGTCTTTTAACTAGTTCCCAAACTACATGTGGTTCTTCATCGGTTTGTTAACTAGTTCCCAAACTAACTGTGGTTCTTCATGGGTTTGTTAACTATTTCCCTAACAACCTGTAATTCAGCATGGGAAGGTGAACTAGTTCCCGAACTACCTGTGGTTCTTCATGGGTTTGTTAACTAGTTCCCAAACAACCTGTTGTTCAGCATGGGTGAACTAGTTCCCGAACTACCTGTGGTTCTTCATGGGTTTGTTAACTAGTTCCCAAACAACCTGTTGTTTAGCATGGGAAGGTGAACTAGTTCCCGAACTACCTGTGGTTCTTCATGGGTCTGTTAACTATTTCCCTAACAACCTGTTGTTTACCATGGAAAGGTGAACTAGTTCCCGAACTACCTGTGGTTCTTCATGGGTTTGTTAACTAGTTCCCAAACAACCTGCTGTTCAGCATGGGAAGGTGAACTAGTTCCCGAACTACCTGTGGTTCTTCATGGGTCTGTTAACTATTTCCCTAACAACCTGTTGTTTACCATGGAAAGGTGAACTAGTTCCCGAACTACCTGTGGTTCTTCATGGGTTTGTTATCTATTTCCCTAACAACCTGTTGTTTACCATGGGAAGGTGAACTAGTTCCCGAACTACCTGTGGTTCTTCATGGGTTTGTTAACTATTTCCCTAACAACCTGTTGTTTACCATGAAAAGGTGAACTAGTTCCCGAACTACCTGTGGTTCTTCATGGGTTTGTTAACTATTTCCCTAACAACCTGTTGTTCAGCATGGGAAGGTGAACTAGTTCCCAAACTACCTGTGGTTCTTCATGGGTCTGTTAAGTATTTCCCTAACAACCTGTTTTTCACCATTGAAAGGTGAACTAATCCTGATAAGCTATGGTTTCCCATGGGATAGTGAACTTGTTGACCGACGGCTGAAATTCGAGAACCTAGGGAATTTATATCTGGCAGGGGCTGGTACAGGACTGAATTAACCGTATTCTGGAGGATCAGCAGTTAAATATACCAGTCTCTTTAAGCAATGAAGTGGGAATATAAGTGTAAATTAATATAAAACCATTACTATTTTAATGTTTGTAGAAAATTACTATCTGGACCTCTTATTTCCTGCATAACATCTCTCAACTGCAGTAGTTCTGAAAACAACTACAAAAAAAAAATCAAAAATTAAATTTAGCTTTTATGAATACCCACGAGAGCTTAATTTGCAACAAGAACCAATCATCAGTTTATCTGACGCTGACAACAACAATCAATATGACAATAAAAATTATAGTGTAATTGATAATATGTAATGATAATGTCAATTATTGTAATGATAATACTAATTACGATGACCATGTATATAATAACTACAATGATGGTGATACGACCGGTGACATATGACCACGATAACGTCAAAACCACTTATTTTATTGTCTTGCTACATGTAAACCTTTTTATTTACATATATATATTTATAACCTTCTTTAAATAAAACACTAAAATAATAAATTGCCCAATTTTTGCCCCTCTCCACCTATGTATTTTCAGGAGATTATCACAGAGTCTCCAAAGTCACACACACACAGACACACACGCACTCTCTCTTTGCCTCTCTACCCTCTATTTTTATTGAGTTACTTTGCTTTGACATTCTTATACTTATATTATATTAAGGATAAACTAATAAATTGCCCAATTTTTGCCCCTCTCCACCTATGTATTTTCAGGAGATTATCACAGAGTCTCCAAAGTCACACACACAGACACACACGCTCTCTCTCTTTGCCTCTCTACCCTCTATTTTTATTGAGTTACTTTGCTCTGACATTCTTATACATTTTTCATTAAGGATAAACTAAAAGAAAATAAGGGGTTGGGGAGCTTTAAAAGATTGCTTTAATTCCCTTCACTTCAGATTTGTATACTTTAAATTGGTGACATATCCCAGGCTATAGATGATAAGCTACAAAGTGTTTGAGAAAAATCGATATGTAGAACTTATTCTCGTCAGACATGTTTTATTTATTTGTATTTGTAGCATGTCAAAGGAAGTTCATAGCTGTGCACGTTAGGGACAAGATAACACAGTTAAAAGTTTTATTTATTAGGAATAACCAGACGAGAATGAGGGTTTACCTGAAACTTCTAAAACAATTAGAAATAGCTTCCTGATTGAGGTCGGAATATTTAATTTATTAAAATCAAACTAAACGTAGCAACATTTAAAAAAAAAATTAAAGATTTTAGTAGTTTTTAATGATATTTAACTATGAGGAGTAGGTAGACTCAAAAGTTTAAAAGGTATTGAAAAAACAGATTTTTTAAATATTCCGATTCAGAAATTGATATGTGACGTTAACGTGGGCTTCAACAGTCTCCAGAAATATTCATAAACACTTTTTTCGGGTTTTAATAAGTAGAAAAGTTTTTTTTCGATCTTTCGCAAATCACGTGATTCCTTTTTCATGGCTGAAAGTAAAATGAGATCCAGGGGGCTTTTATACCTGCTTAGGACCTTGATCTAAGTCTGCCTTCTCATTGGTTGGCTCTTATCAGTGTCTTTCCGGAAGTGATTAATATTGTTGGTTTCAAATTTGAATTAAGATATCCTTCTTCCCCATTAACGTTATTAAGATTCTTTATGATTTCTATAGCACCCCTAAATGTTCTATGGTAGTAATTAGTCTCTCTAGCTAGGATGGTGGCGTTCTCAAACTGTATCTGGTAGGTGAGGTCTTCGAAATGTCCCGCTAATGACGACTTACCTGTGTGTCTGCTTTATGTAATGTATAGAGCCTTGTGTCTATCCTTCTGCCCGCATGAGCACGGAATGGTGTATGTCCCTGGAATTTATCCATACGGTGAGGGTGAACATTTATTTTATCTATTAACATTTATCGGTAGTGTACATCGTTCTGGTCTTCTGCTTCTTGTTGATCTGGGCTTTTCTTTCTGTAGTTTCTTTAACGTAGGAAATGGTTGTGTGGTCTCTGAATTCTTCTGTAACTAATTCCTTTCTCTTTCGCTTATGTGTACTCTTCATCCGAACCTTCTCAAAAACACTGTAATCGTAGCCATTCTTCTTGAAGGCGGTCTTCAGATACCTCTTTTCCTTTGCCAATTGTGTCAGCTCTATTTTCAGTTAAGTTTTTATGACTCTTTCCTTTTGTGCCAGGTTATGATTTGTTTCGGCATATATCTGTCGATGTGAGTGTGTTTCCTGCGTAGAGTATGACTGAAGTGATGCCCCTTCTTTTCAAATAGAACAAAAAAAAACAAAAAACGGTAATTTACGTTATTTTTCCATTTCCATGGTAAACTGTACGCGAGAACTTGTATTCAAATGGAGAGTTTTTGATCTTGGAGATTATTAGTAAAGAATTTGTTGGGGTTTGGTCAAGGTTGACTCCCTACAAATTCTTGACTGAACCCCAACAAATTCTCTGCTACAGTTTATCCTGTCTAAGTGGTTGAAAAACTGATCCAGGGAGTCGCAAGAATGCAACACCAGCAAAGAATCCTCCTGAGGATGAAGTAATTACGTCGCAAGAATGAATCCTGAGGAAGTCCCATCTAAAATCATATCGGAGCACACATATTTGGAACACATAAGGTTGGACGCCCTAGGCTTCGATGGGAAGATTGCCTTGCTATCGATGCACTATCAATACATGCCATTCGCAGCTGAAAGTTATAGCGATAAGTGGCGGTCAATACTGGGGCAGACCAAGACTCATCGGATGGGTCATAGAGCCACATGGTGAATGATATATGTGTATATGTGTGTCTGTCCGCGTTCTTAGGGCAGCAAATTTTAAAATAATGAAACAAAAACATCTTTTCGCCAACCCTTGCAAAGAGTAATTAAAGAATAATTCGTTAATGTGAATATTTGCGCGTGTTTATGTGTGAGTGTGTGTGTATATTATTTGAATATATATCTTCGGGAAAATAAATATACAAGATTTTGATTACTCTATGCAGTATATTTGATTTATATGTTATACATCATTATCAGAAATACTTGACTTTCTCGACAAAAGTATAAATCCAACATACGTAATACTTTAACAGATAAAATATACAGTTTAAATATATCAGATTACATAATATACATAATATTACACACATATATAAAATAACACAGTTATATGCAACATAAAAATCACTCTTACCACTGCTAATAATATTACTTACATTTGACAGATAAAGACTATTTGCCATTTTATAAAATTTAATTTAAAAAAATCTTTTATCTTGTAAAGGGGAATTAGAAGGGCTGAATACAGCTCTGACGTCATCTTCTTTTAAGGGAAGCTGATAAGAAGAGCGTTGCAGGCACTCAACAAGAGGATATTGGATAAGAGGCACGTGCAGTCCGCCGTGCAACCCTTAGTAAGCACACACCCCCTGTCGGCTGAGAAGGGTGTGTTCCTTCTGTCACTCTCAGGTGGGTGGCGAGTCCAAGGACAAAATAAATATTTGGCTCCATTACTGACCGCTAGACTTGAATTTATTCAGTGTAGGGGTGGGGGTGGGGGGACCCTCCCTTACTTCTGGATGTTTAGCACTTGGATAGAAATCTCCCTTCAAAAGCGCACTTACTTCGTCCTTTAGCAAAATCGATACGACATTATCGATATCTATTATATATGATTACTCTTGTTATCTGTGGAGAATAAAATAAAAGAAGTTTCAAGTTTTTTCAAAATACAAAAGGGGCTTTATAGGATTATCATGTTAAATATAAAAACTAGGTCATCAAGCTGAAGAAAAGAAAGTCGTTTTAAATGAAAATTAAAATTGAAAAATTAAATGAAAATTTTAATCACAGCAAAATGCAATAAAAAAAACCAGTCATACAGTTATTCAACCCGTCATAAAGTAATTTAGGAACCAATATACGGTTTATATTCTTTCAAGAAAAAGGATGTTAGCTATTGAGTTATATTGTCTGATTCTTTACCGAAATTCCCAAGGTGAAGAAAACCAGAGAACTTTTAAGAGTGTGATTATAAAGAGTCTCTAATTGATTATGAACTTTATGCACAAATTATTTTTTCAATGTTAAATTCTAAAAAATACAAGTTCATCTGTTAAAAATATTAGTTATTTATATGTGATAAGTGTGGGTGTTTGTTTTAGTAATAACAAAAATTAGTAATGTGTTATAAGTAATTGGTTTTAATTAGTATTGTATATGTGATCAATTGCGTTATATAAGTTATATTATGTTTATTGTGTAATATGGTATTATATGCCATATATATATATA
>KZ807027.1:601458-615090 GCA_000696205.2 Oncopeltus fasciatus
TGCCAAAACAAAACTTCTAAATTATAATAATGTGCACAGTTATGTCATTCCTTTGCTTACAGGTGAATGACTGAGTTATGGCCTTATTTGTTGACAGTGGCCAATAAGTAGTTATCATTCATTTATAAAATCTATATTAAGTGTTATCGTCATTATGCCATTAAAGTTATTATTAAAGTGTTTTTTTAAGAAGATAACTTCATCATCTGAGTATTTTTAGAACGTTTTGAAACATCTTGTACAAATGTTTCACCTCTGTTCTACGATGCTTGACTAAAGGTGGTTGTGTTAGCTAAGTCGCAACAAATATAACTGCTCTGTTCGGCGACGAACAAACCGAATGTAAAACTAACTAAAGTTTTCCTCTGACGAAGTATGTGGCGAAGGTCTGAGGAGCGAGGACCAGACTTCATTAAGTGTTTCTCGCGCAGACAAAGCGTGTTCCATCCTAAGACACTTTCATTAGCCTTGTCGGACATGTTGGATATATGACGGCTCGGATCCCCTGCCTTATGAAAGAACTTCAATATGGCAGGATTTGCCTGGNCGAGGATTTGTACGTTACTGTGAAGCCTGATATACACCACGGCCTATTTTAATTTAATCACTGAGATGGTCTTGTGATTTATTGCTGGTTATTATTCAAGTAAATGCCTTGTATAATCCCCTAAGGTACTAAGAACACCCATAAAGTTAGGGGTGAACTTTAACTTGCTTGTAAAATTTAATCTTAGATTGCTTTCAAAGAAAAATAACTCAGAAAGGGGAATTAAAAAAAAAGAAAATGCTTTCAAATTATTAAATGATGAGTACTTTACTATTTTCATTCTTTTTACAAAAATAATTTCGTGTAAATATGAGTACTTCAATACTTGAGATTCGGTCTGAAAGAAATCATCGAGAAAAATCTTGTGAAATAAATAACATGAATTTATTTTTAATGATTTAGTTTTTAGCTCTGAAAATGGCTTGCATAGCAAGATAAGATGACATTAAAGAGTTCACTAATTTTTAGTGCAAGGGAACAGAATAAAAAAAAAAATTTTTCAGCATGGTTGTATTTGATAGCAGGAGATCCAGTTTCGAGTCCTGACTGGGATAGTTAGATTTTTTATTCGGTTCCCTTGCACTAAAAATTAGTAAAATTTACGTAGGATTAAATAGCACAAAAAAAATTATTTAAGAGTTCATTTTCGACAATGTTCTCACTAACACCATACGGACAATTATCTCCTTCGCGTCTTCGTGTAGATACGCGATATTTAAACATCAAGATATTTAAATGCCATGCATCCACATAGTGTTGAGTTTAGAAAAATAGTTATCTCAGTAGATGGCATTAAGAGATAATATCGATATACATCATCTACTGGTCTGTACATTTCATACCTATCATTGCCAAAAATTAACACTATTTCACCTTTATAGTAACAAAGTGTTGGCAAAGGCTGAACTATGCCAGTGATAGACCTGATTAAGTTAGAACTTAATACTTCTTTCGTAGAGATAGCAACAGTTTGGGAGAGTGCAGCTGGATAGAGTGTCACATACTCTCGAGGGAATCGCTCCTCGCTTGACATGGCTATCATCTCTGATCATGGGATCATTGATTCCAAAAGCTGCTTAGCGCTTGATGAAGTGTAAAGTTGGTTGGTTGGTCTCTCTACCTAAGAGGTGAGCACCACAAGGGATTTTTCAATACTCAGTCAATACAAATACACGACAGTACAATACAATACGTATGAATCCATACTATGCAGAGGCTCTTTGAAACTAGAAGAAGGAAACTTTATAAGGAATATTGTTCCTGAGACAAGTAAGAAAAGATGAGATGTAAATTAGAACGTAAATGATTAATTTGTGGACTTCAAAGTAATATGACTTATCATGATACAAAATGCCGGATTATGATTCAGTGAGATATTGCTAAACCATTCAATGTTGAATCAGGAGTGTAACAAGGAGACTGCCTCTCACCCCTGTTATTCAATCTTGCCTTGGAAAAAGTCATATGAGAATGTCTCCAGGCTAAAGATGGAATGAATGTTAGTAGGGGGCATAAGTTCTTGGCCTATTAACAGGAAGAAGTCACACAAGAGCTAGCCAGGGATTTAATAACAGCAGCCGAATCAATCTGATTAGAAGTTAACGTAGATAAAATAAAATACATTTTAATAAGTCGTCAAATCCAAATTGAAGAACACATAAAAGTAGAAAAATAACCTTCCTAAAAGTAGGTCACATCAAATACATCCATGCTAAAATACGCTCATTAGGTATTTGACGAATATTTTCGCCAGACGGTTTTTAAAAAAAATATAAGAAATAGTTCCAGAAAATCGCTAAATAATTTGGAGCAGAAAAGTGGCCAAATATTTCAGAAACGTGGAATTTTATATTCAAAATACATTTATAAAATTTTGTAAAAGGTTTTATGTTGAAGTTATGGAATTCCACAGCCATTGATGTATGACTCGGCGAGAAATCAACTATTTTGCAAAGTTATATTTCCCTAGAATGTTTATTACTCGGGTATATTTCATAAATTGCTCCCAAGTAAGAGATTTGGAAAATAAAATGATTATTGAAAAACGTTATTGAACATAATATATGTAAAATATCATAAAAATAAAGGTTCTAAACGATTTATATTAATATTATTTCTGAAATTTGTGCCCAAATTGTGTATAGTACAATAAGGAGATACTCAGAAATCTATTAATGCTAGAAGTTAGCGTTAGTTCTTGTATTATCAAAATGATGGGATTCATTCTTCAATTATTGATAATGAATGGTTATTCACAAAGTTGTCATTCTTCTAAAATCGATTCTATGTTGCTACAATCACAGTACTTCTCCCCTCCCTAACTTACTGCGGTTCAAGCAATTAAAGCAAGTAGAAAGAACACAAGTCGTATATTTTTTTAATAGTGTTATGAAACGAAACGAAAGAACGTAACAGAAGTAACACATTATTTTGTGTTTATGTTCTATAATATTTCTGAATAGTGCACAAAAAGAGAGACATTTTCAAGTAATTATTATTAGCGGATAGTCTAGCGAAAAGTCTTTTACCACGAACCTAGCTTTAGTAACACTTGTGAGACTTATCTTCTCCCCCCCCCCAACCCCTTGGAGGTGAACGCGTACAAGCAGCTTTGTTTGCGCACGAGAATTGTTTGGATGCAACATTGTAGTATGTAACAATGTAATTATTTACTCATCTTATGGATCTTAATAAGTGGGATACATATCCAGCCGAAACAACCAACCCTATTCCCTCCCCTGAGAATACTTTTCTCCCTCCCTTGATATGTATTATCACTCACATGGAAGAATCGTGTACAATTAAACACGATGTTACTTGGCGGCTGGTTGAATATTACCTGTACGTATAGAACATTGTGCAGCAATTACTACGCTTTATCGATAGCGGAGGAAGATCACAGTTCAATACAATAACGTTATTAGCAGTTATGAAAGTATTTAAATAACTGTGAATGCAGTCTATAGTAACTCGTGCCCTCCAGCTCAGCCCCTTGTGATTTGCGTGATGTCGCTTCACTCTCATTAAATTACATAAAAAAAAGAAGGTACTTCCAAACACACTAAAAGCTAAAACAACAGACGATGTTAACTAATCCTAATTTTCGTCATTAATTAGTATAAAGTGCTTCAACACGGAATATTTTATAATTTATATTAGGAAATTTCATAATTTAGGAAAATTGGAGGCCTTTAAAACCCTAAATATTTGGTCCATTAACCTTATATTGGGAAAATAAATGTTTTAAATAGTGAGTGTTTTGTTTATTTACTTATTTAAAGATATTAGTGGGCGAAGCTCATTCAATTAGATTATTAAAATAAATAATATAATTGTTTATAATTTCGTTCATTTTTATTCTTTATTATTTTCCCTTCGGCTTGGTAATTAAATTTCCATACCAAATCCTATCTATAATTTATCTTTAATGAAAAGTGGTAAATCCAATCTGTCTTTTACGATAGTCTTCTTGAACAGTGAAATAGAGTAATACTTTATTATACGGCGAATTTTTATCGGTAATATAAAATAAATTGAAGTAAAATAAGAGTGAATGAATTTTATGCCGATGGCAAATATAACCATCAAATCACATAATTGCCAGAATATATAAATCTGTGTTCAATATAAGCAGAGTTTCCTAGCTATTACTAGTCAAGGTATTACACACATATTTGACTGTATTTCAGTAGATATTGTGGACTTAGCTAACTTATTTATCAATTACATTTAAAGTTCCCTTTTTTATGTATGATAAAATAGACATATTTTTATTTATTGGCGAGTTGATTATTTATTTCACTTAACTTCCACATAGTATTTAATTAAAAATAAGTTTTGCTTGTCAAAATCAGAGGGAGGCAAGTGCATTTATTGCATATTTTTATGTTATTTTTCTACAGTAAATGAAAACAGCTTGTTTCACATTATACATTCCTTATTATAGCGATATAATAACAGTCCTGATTATGCATATATAGTTGTGAAGAACAGGTAGAAAATCAGAGTCCTACATTAGGGGTGTGTTCATCCCTTCGCAGCGTTATTAGGCCTATTGTTCCTACTGTTCAGTTTCTACGCGACTGAGATCTCTGATAAAGCTCTATGGGGTGTTATCTCAGTGACCTTTGGGTCAAAGTTCACGAGCATGAGGTATTTATTTAAATATCAATGAGCTTATCAAAAGAAAATGTATTCAGCCTAAATATATTTCAGTACTTACATATGCTTACACTGGCTTTGCTCTTTTCTTCAGCGACTCAGAGCGTCTGTTCTCAAGCGCTGAAACAAAATAATTTGATTAGAGACATTTTTTTGTGAACTCTAAAATTCTTCTTGGCGACATTTGAATTATGACAATTGTTCGGCGTGCAAGATAAAGAAAATTAATGAACTTTTAATTTACTCTTGTACTACTTGAGAAACAAGACGTTCCAATTAAATATTTTCAATCTTTTTAGGATAAATATATTGCCTACACAATTTATTTTAATACACTACCTCAAACTTTGAATTTTCACCTTTCTAGACGATAACAATCATAAATACTTTTGTCCGAGTCCCTTTCCAAATAAAAAATAAAACTATATTTAAAAAAAAAGTTTATTTTGAACGTTGTATTTAATGTGCGTGTTTGGGAAGAGTTCTTGTAAGAATGGATATTAATAGAAAATTCTTTCTCGAATTTAAACTTTCTCTTATTGATTATGTAAGATGCTTTTCTATGTAATAAGCAACATCGTCAGAACATGCATGCCAAAACTAAATTTATTTAATAGTCATTCCATCAGTTATGAATTAATTATTTTTATTTATATAAAAAATTAATTTATAGTAGCTGTTTAAATACATAACATTAGGTAGAACAGTATAATATATTCTAAAGCGTTAAAATTTTTAATTTATTTATTTTAATATCTTAAAATTGTCAATAGTTAGGAATTATAAAACTTAGTTTTTACTTTGTTTAATATTAAGTCAGGACCGGATATAATTAGAAAGGTTTTCTTCAAAACTAAACAGTCCCTGTGTCAATTTAAAATTGATATGGTTATATTTAAGAAATGGTACAGAAGAAGAAGTTCTCATGAACATTCAAATGTAGAGGGAAGAGCATTCAGCCTCCAATGTCAGAGCTATTGATTCATCCATTCCGAGGTAAAATGTAAACTTATTTTAATTTCGAACCTTTTCTTATCTAATTTCAGTTCAAATCTTAATCAGATATCAATTTACAAACTTTCGGAACAGCTTTGGAGGACCTGCACTTCGAAACCTATTTCTCATGGGTAAGAAACTCTAGCTTTGGAACTCAGCTGATTATGTGCCCTTCATGAATTAACTTCAAAACTAAATGCTGTTTTGAAATTAAATGAAATAAATAATCGCCTCGCCAATAAATTAAAAAAAAGTGTATTGCTTATATTTAAGTAAATCATGTTTATATATTTTAGCAATTATGTGATTTGATGCTGTGATTTATATTTTTCTATTCGTCTCTAAGTATTTGATCTCCATATTTCATTTGAGTTTTAATATAATATAATTTCATGCTTCGCGTTGTCACCGAAAAACCTTTTACTTTAACTACAAGAAATGCAAGGGAGCGGAATAAAAAATCTTACTACCTCAGCCGAAACTCGAACACGGGTCTCCTGCTTTCCGAGCAAGTAAGCTGACCCCTGCAACACCAAGACAGGCTAGATAATCCCTCCAACTCCCCGCACTTTACTCCGAGTCTAACCTCCAACGCAGACGAATACATCATCTTATGCTGGAAGGAGCTGACATTTTCTAGCTATTTATCGACTCTCGGTGTTGTTAGGGTCAGCATACTTGCCCGGAAAGTAGCATACTTTTTCTTGTTGAATTTCTTGTATAAAATTACACGTAGGATTCATACCACAACTGATTTCATTATTTAAAAAAAACAACTTTTACTTATATTTATATTTGATCTCAGGAATAATCTCAAGGTAGTTTGAATTCTACAAGTTGCAAGATCACTAAATATTTTTGGATTTGTGTTTTGCTGCGATCAATCATAACAAATTGAAATTTCACATATTTTCTATAGAAAACAAAAACAGAACAACGATGGTTCTGATTATGTTCTGATTTCCAACGAATATTTTATCCTATTTTTAAATAAGAAAAAGGCAAAATGAGGAGAGAGGATGGGAGAGAGATGGGGTGGTTGAGATAGCCCCCTACTGTGGAAGGGACATTGCGGGGGTAGTTGCCCTCAATTTCCAGATTGGAGGGTAGGTCTTGTGGAGGGTAGGTCCACTACCCCATCTGAAGTAGGGGATTGTCTTCCGGGGTACTTCAGAATGATATGACCCTCTTTTCTTCTTCTTCTTTCCAGTTCAATCTGATTACCTCCCTCATAGGGAGAATCGTTATTTGGGATACGGGGATATTACTTATTTCCTAGAACTATAATCATGACGAATAGGCAATACAAATATGGGGGGGTTTATTGATTGATGTTTATTAGTTTGTATACATAATCATAATTGTATTTAATAAATATTTTAATATTTCTATAATTTATAAAAATGGCAAAAAGAAAAAAAAAAATTTTCTTTTTATGTTCTTAATAATGAGCTGAAAGTATCAATTGTATAATAAGTAAATAACAAAACCTGAGATAATTGATTATACCTATGTCTACCCCATCCTAGTTCGAGCCTAATGTCGCTACCCTAGGCTTCCCTTAAGTTGCCTTCTCCTCCCTAGGCTATCCTATCAGGATGCCAGAGGATCCCATCCTAGGATATAATAACATAGTCTACTATAATTTATTTCAGAATCTATAATGCTCATGAGCTTTTAAATATCTCAATTTCATGATTCGTGTTTTTAACTTATTATTGTAATTGTTATGCGATGTGTAATTTAAATGTTTATTAGGATAAATATGTTTCCAAGTGCCTCTTTTTGATGTTAAAACCTCTCCCTTGTGACGTCACTACTATCCCCTAGAATGTATTATTTCACACCCATTTTCCCTTGCCAATAGATTAACAAACAATATCTTGTATGTACAATAAAATAAAATGTATTTTACCAATAACTGGTAGGTTTGGCTAGGCTAAAAGTCTATCTCAAGAAAACTCGTGGGAAAACTGTGCGCAGATAAAATTCAATACACAAAATTTCAATACGACGGCTGACCGGTTAATCTTGCAATACATTATCGTTTGTCTGAAAATAGAAAATAGGAATATAGTTCGGTAGGACGAGTCGACAGTACGATCATGTACATTTAACATGCTCTCAGCCATACAAAATACGTCACTATACTAAAAAAAAAAAAAAATCTATGTTTATTGTTGGACCCCATTCGTCCAGTTACATCACTGCACACATTTACATTCCTTTCATACCTCGATGTAAAACTACTATTTCCTAGCAGCAACGCAATATTGGACTGCATGAGCTAAATCTGTGCAAGAAATAATGAGTGTAATTATGTTTACCGGTGCATAATTTGTGCAAAATGATATCTTGACTATAATTACATCAAAATAAATATTGTATATAGCTTCATCTACCAGAGAATAAAGGTATGCACATTCCAGATATTCATAATTAAATTTATATTAGAGCTTAGCAAAGTGCCATCGTTAGCTAGGATATCCATTAGAATTTCCTTACACAAGGCAAACATAAATTTGGAATAAGTTTTACTTCTATTTTGAATCTACATTAGGGCACTTTTTAATTCACTCACTTTTTGTGAAAAAAAATATTTAAAAAAATATCAAGGGAGGGGTTATAATTTGCTAAAAAAAAAAAAAAAATAAAAAAGTAGAATTATATATCATCTTTATATATTATATATTATTCCTTCGTTGAATGTCAAGTATAATTTTTATTGTCTCTATAGAGCTTAGTTCTACCATTTTTGAAATGAATAAATTAAATTTTAAATGAAACCGAAATTTAACTTAATATTATTATGTACTATTAGATGTTTTTTTTTATCGTTAGGGTTCGGTCAAGGTAGATCCAAAAAAAAAAATACCAATTAAAAAAAAAAGTGTAATTTTTTAATTATTTGCCAACGTTTCGGCTTACGTTGTAAGACATCATCAGGGCTATCATGAAGGCTCATCATGACTGCCCATGAAGGGAGGCTTCATAAGTCTATTGATTGAAATGTATGCAACGTAAGCAAATTTTTATTGTTAATTTTATTTATCTTGTCGTTTATATTTTTGTTATGATACTATATTTTTCATTTTTGTTATAATTTTGCAGTAGTGCTTCGATGCTGAAGATATGCGAAGTAGAGAGGGCGGGTTTGAACATTTCGGAGAGCACTCAGATACTGGAGTGGCTTCTCCTAGTGGCCGAGTGTGAAGACCACTTTGGGCGGGAAAGCCTTGACATTTTGGGTGGAGGAAGGGGTGATTAGATCTGCCACGGGGGTGAAACAGCAGGAGGGGGGTCTCGCCTTGCAGGACACCCTGTCGAGTCATCGGCACTCCCACCCTCTCTAGTGGATGTCAAAGAAGGGCTGTAATCTAGGGAATGTCGTCTTATTGGATAGATTGGATGGATTTCCTTCTTTTGTCTAAGGATACTAACTATTTACTAGATGCAATAACTACCTGACGACCCCAACGTATGGGAAAACTGACCTAAAATAAAAACAGACACTGAAGCGTTGACAGTATACAAGTCTGTGTTCAGCCCAAGGATGGCAAACCACTACCGATAGCGCTCGCCATTAGGACGTGAAATGCAGCCATTGACGACGGACTCCTATAAGTATAGTAATTATATATTTATTGGTGGAACGATATCCTTAGTTGTGTAGTTTTTTCTTAAACAACTCATTCCTACTCATCCGATTTCAGCAATACTTTAATTAATCAATGACTTCAATAGAAATCACAAATACCGAATTTAGTTTCTGTATTTTAAATAAGGAGCACGGCCATCACTTGAATATAAATTGTTAATATATTATTTATAAATTATAATATAATGAATATATGAATATATTCTATTTTATTTCCTTAAATATTACTTCGTCAATATGCATTTAGGAAAGATTGCTATAGAAGCTAAAAATTAAAAGATTATACTGTACACATATATTGATATGTAATCTTGCTTTAGTCTCCCCCCCCCCCCATCAAACTCATCCATTAATGAATTCACCACACGGTTTTATGAATGGTTTGTTAATATTTTCATTGTGCGTTCAAGATCTAAATTACCCCTTTATCTAGATTAATTTAAATGGAATTAATTTCATTGCATGCCGGTTATTGGTGGAATCTGAATTATGAAAGGAGGCCGTATCAGAAGAGAGAATACTTTCGGGTCTCTCAATTCTAGCGTAGTGGGGTCAAGTTCCGCTTTGGGTAGACACTTTATTAAGAGGCACAAGCTTGCCCAGAGCCGTGGTTGGTTAGAATGAGGTGGCAACTAGAGCAATTAGTTGATAGCAATTCCTTCCATGACCCTAAGATTGAAAGAAAGGTTGAAACTGGTGAGATACAACACTCAACTTCATCGCAAACTCTGGATGACTTTTTGTTCCTCACAGCTTGGTTGGCATTTAATTCTGAGACATAGAATGGCTTGGCAAAAAGGCTTACAGAACATCTCTCTCTGAGTAGGTAACAGCTGTTGTTGTGTACATGTAGCACTCTACCTCTCAGTCATGAACATGTGATCCAGGTGACACGACGTCCCCCCTCTCGCCTTCATAACAGGTAGTGTTGGTGAACTTTCTACACACATTGTAATTGTTTTTCCACAACATTTAATATCAAATTTCTTTTAATTACGTCAATTATATGTTACAATAAAGTAAATAATATAGATTCTTTTGTTTGTCTTGTGACACTGTTTTTCAACAGCCTTGTCTTACAATATAGGGCGAGAAGTCGGCAGACAATAAAATATACTTTTTTTAAAAATTGTATTTAAAAAAAATGATTTTCGACTAACCCAAGAAATTCTCCACCAAACTTCAATAACTAATAGTTTCGTTTTATCGGTTAGTAAGAAAAACTTAAAATTCGGTTAATTTTTTTAAATCTAAATATGAACTGAATTATTTTTGGTTTTTAAAATTATGATCGCTAAAATTTGAAAAATATTTAACAATCTCGTAAGAAAGACAGCTATTAGCTACTTGCTATTACAAATAGATAGCTACTTGCAGATGACATGACAGCTGTCTGAAACGAAATTTCTAAAGTATACACAGTTGGAGATTTAAAATGGATTTTTGTCTCAAGTATTGTAATATCAAGTTAAATATAAGATACTTCAGACATAGCCGCATTTATTCCCAAACTTTGAAGTGACGATTGATCTTATTCTGCGGGGTTGAAGCTGAATCCCTTCAGACAGAGACGAGGGTGGGTAGGATGTAGATATCGTCCTCACTCCCCTCTAAGGACACATGTGCCATCTCCTTCAGGCCTCGCGCTCCAGATATCGCCACCCCTTGTTTGTGCGCAAGAAGGAGAGGGAAGCCGTACCCTCGGAGGCCTCTCTTCCTGAGCCGCGGCTAAATACGGCTCCAGCTGGCAGGGAATCTCTTGCCTAACCCTCGCCTTATTTTGATAAGGTCCTTTTGTCCTGTGGCCTCATTCTGTTTTAGCCCAAGGACATGTTTCTACCGAAAGGAAACAATACTGCTAAAAGTCTTACGTAAAACCAGTTATTGTCCCTCCCGTCTTTGACGTAGATGTAAAGCAGAGTTTAGTGAAAATTTTAAAAACAGGGAGTAAAAACCATAGTTGTGTTTTACACTTTTTTGTCATTTAGGTCGGTCAGAACCGTAACCGTTGTCATCATCGGTTGTTATCATCGGTTGATAACCGTTGTTATTAGTCAAGCAAGAGAAACTGTTTCAAATTAGTCAAAAAATGGGCATCAATTTATATTTGGATTAGTGATTTATAATTTTGAGTGTCAAAATGACTAATCTTGCAAAAATATCTTTATAAATTAAAAGTTAAACTCTAGTTGTTGCAGTGGCCTGACCTGGGGTGGAAAGTGGGTTATCTTCACCCCCTCACGATATACTTTCAAACATTTTCCTCTAATAAGGATTTTTCGTAGATATGGAAACATGAAGCTCTGTCTATAACAGACAGGACGCCCTTAATTTCACCAACTCATCTACCGGTAGATACCAATAAATAAGTGCCTTATGCAAATAGCAGCAAATAGAAAGGACTATAAATTTGGAGAAATTTACTTTCTTTTTGGTAAAGTTACTTTAATATTTAGGATAAACTTTCTTTATTGATACCAAAAATTTTTTTTTGAATTTTGAATTTATACAGTAACAATTTATAGAGTAAAATTTACATAATTACTGCTAAAAATAAATAAGCTGGTTCAAGGGGATAGAAATTAGTACGATCATTTACATTTAGAATGGCTAATATAAAATAAAACAGCTTCCAAAATAATAAATAAACTAAATGAGCAAAATAAACGTGAAAATCCGTGAATATAGGCAGAATTTAGTAAAATTATTAATATGACAGTTAATTTTGAATAATAATTTAAATGTGTCGAAGGAAATTAAAATAATTATGTATAAATCTTTAGTGAGTAGGTTAGTGGGAAGTTACTTATGTATCTAAAAATATAGATAGAATAAATATAGACTCTTCCAACCTGTTTTAGCCCCAATTAGGTCTTATACAGTCCCTTAGTGTTCAATTGACCAGGTAAATATCAAACTCCACGGTATAGATTTTCGAGAGTTGTGGGATAATACGTAAGAAAACTCTTTGTTTGTAATTTCTCCATGGCAGATCTTGTTTCAGCACTTCCTGCAGGCTTTGGAAGAATGAGAGATGGCCCTGCTGTATTAAGCAAGTTCCGCAATTGCCGGGACTTGTCTGCCTGGAACCCCGGTAGATCTCTGTCATTGGCTCGAAGAGTCCCGCTCCTCCCTTGTGAATGGAGACGACTGACTCAGGGAGTGATAGCAGGAGGAGGAGGCTTTGGCAGCTGTCTCTGATTCACGTCTGTCTGAATGGCGGAGTTCCTGTCATAACCGCATGCGAGCATGACCCGCTTTGCTCTTCAGCTCTGCGGGTTCGGCATACACCTACGCCGTAAATCAGGAGATGCCTGCGCCTATGGCAAAAGTTGAGGGAGTGTTTGGCAGCTGATAGTGAACCGACTCCACATTTTATCCCTCCCCTCCTTTAAGTTTATTTGATATTGAAATGTATAGAGATTTTCCATACCGCGAAGATTTTGCCCAGAAAGCTAATTTGACTAGTATTGACTGACAATGCTCAAACTTTAAAATTATCGAACATTCGTTTACTTTAAAATAAGAATAATGAAAGTGACAAAATTCATTATATGATTATCATACTGGTTGTAGATCCACTGTGAATAAAGATTAAAGCATATTTTCCTAAAGAAAGCTCTTCATCTAGTTACAATGAAATGACACACCCATTCATACGATATTAAAAAAAAATATTTAAATTTAACTTATAAAATATTGAAATACGAGTGAAACGCTTCGTTATACGTAATAGACATGTGTATACGTATACGTGTATGCGTGCTCTCTGATATCCACTACTTCTAAAACAGAGAAACCTAAATCGGGTTTTATGGTACTTTCAGAGGTAAATATTTTTTTTCTAATTGAAATGTGTGTTGTCAATATTAGCTGCTTATAAATAAGAACTGTATATACTGATCTTCAGCTTTATTAAGTAAATAAAGGAATTATTTATTAAAAATAATACATAAATTCTTCATTTATTATGAAGGGACTTGAATTATTTACTTATTAAATATTGTATTTAATAGAAAACCTTAATTAATTTTTTTTAATTATGCGGTAACAGAATATAGTCCACATAATGCAACAACTCGGTAAAACCTGGCCCAGGACATCCCTACTGTACCGCGATTTAATAGAACAACATCCTTAACTTCTTTTAGAATCTTCATTAAGGAAATTTATTAATTTACATTGGTACTTAGTTATTACTTTATAATTTACATATTTAGCTTTGCAATATGCATTAAATATATTGTATATAGTTATATATACATACATC
>KZ807027.1:615109-642649 GCA_000696205.2 Oncopeltus fasciatus
TATATATATATATATATTTAATATTTTTCAGAATGATTTCGGCTAAATGATAAAGAAATCCAAATAGAAAAAGTTTTAGAATTAACATATTTCTTATTTTTTTGTTTTAAGGAACGGCAAATGAAATCTAAAAATAGTTCTTAGGAAAAAAATTTATTTTTGTTTTATTCCATTCCAAACCCAAATAAAGGCTAGCTATGTGTAAGCGTGAATTTCAATTAATGTAATTTAATTAGAATTGGGATTCCCCCACCTCAAAGCGTAGTGGTTGTGAAATGGAGACCTCTTTTAAAATGTAGCTTTGAAGTTACATCCTTTGAGAGAAGAGATGTGGCTTTTAGTATTAACGTTTAAAGCTAAATTTGATTTGTCTGTGTCTTTCCTGCAATTTGTCCCCTAACTTCTGGCAAAAACTTGTGGCGAACCTTTAGCACTAGCACAGCTAGCTGTGACCATCATTTACATTTCTGTTTTACAAAACAATAAATCTGTTTACGAAATATTTCTTCTTCCTGAGTGAGCTGAGTTCTCCCGAGATGCTATCAGCATTTGCTTTTTGTTTCGAAAATATATGTATTTGCAGTTATTGGGAGTTCTGGGTAAGCTCAGCGAATAATTAAATATAAAAAATAAATCTCTCAGAGTATTAACAAAAACTAAAACGATAAAGTCATGATAAAGCTCAATTTAGACTTAGAAAATCTGCAAATAAGAAGAAATCTGGCACGTGAATGCCTTTGCCCGTCAGAGATATTCGCTGAAATTAATTCAAGTCTATTGATAAATACATAAATAAATTATCCATCGTAAAAATAATAACAACGATAAAATACAAAACAGATTTGAGTGAAGTGATGATACAAATTTTTCGTGATCCTCAACTGAATTGCCGTTAAATGAGAGCAGAACACTTAAGACAAACGTATAAATTGAGTTCATTCATGAATATAAATAGTCTCTGTTGAGACAGTTATTTATTCTCCTAGTGATTACAAATCAAATGTAATGTTTAAAAGTTGTGTATCACTTCACACTTTTTCCTATAAACTTATTTCATAAATTCTATTCGGGTCTTAGAGACCTAGGAATTAAGAAAAATGGTGGGTCGACTCATTATCTGCGAGATTACCCATTTACCGGCTTAAATCCCATTTATCTCTAATTTCATTGTAATCTCAGCTTTGTACATGAGAAAGTTTAGAAAAATTGCTATTTATTAGTTACATAATTAGAAATAGTGTTATTTACAAGTGAAAATCATTATCGTAAAATCGAGACCGTTAGTGCTTTTTTGTTAGGAAAGAAAAATCATAGGCTATGGACAACCACAAAAATACACGAGCCCTATTGAATGTGCGTAGTCAGTACAAAAATCTGGATGTTTGATTTCTTCTCTACTGAAT
Organism: Oncopeltus fasciatus; assembly: GCA_000696205.2. Taxonomy (NCBI): domain Eukaryota; kingdom Metazoa; phylum Arthropoda; class Insecta; order Hemiptera; family Lygaeidae; genus Oncopeltus; species Oncopeltus fasciatus. The sequence continues at coordinate 616,513 of KZ807027.1, forward strand.
GAATCCAATTTGGGTTGGGTGTTACCAGGAGTACATCAAGGATCTTCTATGACATTAAAGCAGAAGCACAGAAAGAAACCACTTGCAGTAAGTATTGAACGTGGGATCTTGGTCTCAGGGGTGCTGTGACATAAACACTACGCCTTGTGCAATTTACTTTTAGTTCTTTAGTGAAAATACAAGACTCCAACAACTCCCTTGATTCCTTGAAGGAGGTTAGAGCAATCCCTTTAGTCGCATTTTCAGAACGACGACGGTAGAAAGTTAAATAGGTTGTACTCAACATGTTGAAGGTACAGCTTCTAACAATCGTTTACCTTCACACTGGATATGTATTGCACTAATTGTCCCTCCCAGTGCCACTCCACAAATGTATGTGTAATAAGCTGGAAAGTGAGATATTCAGAGAGTAATGTGTAAGAATCTCGTTTTCGAATGCGCTCAGCGGCTAAACAATTAACCAACTTTTCATATTGCAGGATTTTACCAAAATGTGCTCTTTAAGGGTCTTCAGAATGAAAATCACAAAGTGTTTTTGAGATATTTGAAAGATAACTCTGGCTAAAGGACGAAAACCCTATTTAGTTAGGATTTTGTTTGAACTTAGATCACCAAAATCCTGCGCAAAAAAAAACCAAAAGCAAAAACCGTAAGATCACACATGGATGACACGTCGTCGTAAATCACAGCGAGCTAGCTGAGGATGTTGGGCGTCCCTGACTCGCGGCCATACAGATCGAGATTACGGACAATAGCTATCGATTATATTTCACTAACAATACGAGCGCGGTGAGAGTTGTTCACCTGTCACCGTTCGCCAACGAGGTCTCATCTGCCGCCAAAGAGGATGCTTCTTTTGCTCCGTTTGTGCCTGGCTATAAATACCTACCTTCCTTCACTACATGAAATCTACTTGGCGCTAGTACATGATAAAACGAGCGATTTCTCTTCAATAGTTTCCACAAATAATTCGCTATCGAATGGTATTTGTTTTTAATTACGTTAGTTGTATTTAACCACTAACGTTAGTTAAAAATGTGGATGAATGTGTGAGTATGTTTATATAGATAGATAGAGAGAGAGTGTGAATTTGGTGACTCAAAGAGGCCATGCGAATGTAATTCCCATGCTTCAGCTGTTTTATTAGGTTCATAGTTAATCTAATGCAGAAAATTGTATTTATTTATTTTTATTTATTACTGACTGTAAAATAAGTTGTATCTTGTAATTTGCTAACTATTTGCTGTGAGTCACAATAGAATGGAGTAGAAAAACGGCTATAACTCCGAGGGAAGGAGTTGGCGAGGCCATCTCCGTTTCAGTCGCCGGGGAGGATTGTAAGGATCGGAGCCCGACGACAGGGATTGGGCAGGTGGATTATTATGAAATTGGAATTTTCTATGGAAGAGCTTGAAGATTGGAGATAAATCTCCATTAGGACCTAAGATCTTAGAGAAGAGAAGTAATTTAAAAGTATAGTTATTATTATTAGATGTTGTTTTATTGGGGTTCGGTCTAGGTAGATCCAAAAATATACAAATATAAAAAAATGTGTATTTTTTGATTATCTGCCAACGTTTCGGCTCACATTGTAAGCCATCTTCAGGGCTATCATGAAGGCGAGAGGGGACCCATTTCATGACGTCTAGTTATTATGGTGTCCCTTCCCACGGCACGCCATCTAGCTAGCCGATGGAGTAATACAAAGGCACCTGTTGACCTACATTCAACACTAGAGAGCATTTAGTATCCCACCTGTGGATTTAGACACAATGAAACGCGGTATTTAAGGCAATTTTATTGCACACACTTAACTGCACCCACACAAGCCCACTTGTGTACACTCTTGTGAATCAAGGGACTGAATGGAGTTCCTACAAGTAAATCTAGTTACATTTCATGCAAAATGATACTGGAAAAAGCNGTTCTGATATGACATCATAATTATTATCGTCAGGCTATGACATCATAATTATTATTGTTCTGATATGACATCATAATTATTATCGTCAGGCTATGACATCATAATTATTATTGTTCTGATATGACATCATAATTATTATCGTCAGGCTATGACATCATAATTATTATTGTTCTGATATGACATCATAATTATTATCGTCAGGCTATGACATCATAATTATTATTGTTCTGATATGACATCATAATTATTATCGTCAGGCTATGACATCATAATTATTATTGTTCTGATATGACATCATAATTATTATCGTCAGGCTATGACATCATAATTATTATTGTTCTGATATGACATCATAATTATTATCGTCAGGCTATGACATCATAATTATTATTGTTCTGATATGACATCATAATTATTATCGTCAGGCTATGACATCATAATTATTATTGTTCTGATATGACATCATAATTATTATCGTCAGGCTATGACATCATAATTATTATTGTTCTGATATGACATCATAATTATTATCGTCAGGCTATGACATCATAATTATTATTGTTCTGATATGACATCATAATTATTATCGTCAGGCTATGACATCATAATTATTATTGTTCTGATATGACATCATAATTATTATCGTCAGGCTATGACATCATAATTATTATTGTTCTGATATGACATCATAATTATTATCGTCAGGCTATGACATCATAATTATTATTGTTCTGATATGACATCATAATTATTATCGTCAGGCTATGACATCATAATTATTATTGTTCTGATATGACATCATAATTATTATCGTCAGGCTATGACATCATAATTATTATTGTTCTGATATGACATCATAATTATTATCGTCAGGCTATGACATCATAATTATTATTGTTCTGATATGACATCATAATTATTATCGTCAGGCTATGACATCATAATTATTATTGTTCTGATATGACATCATAATTATTATCGTCAGGCTATGACATCATAATTATTATTGTTCTGATATGACATCATAATTATTATCGTCAGGCTATGACATCATAATTATTATTGTTCTGATATGACATCATAATTATTATCGTCAGGCTATGACATCATAATTATTATTGTTCTGATATGACATCATAATTATTATCGTCAGGCTATGACATCATAATTATTATTGTTCTGATATGACATCATAATTATTATCGTCAGGCTATGACATCATAATTATTATTGTTCTGATATGACATCATAATTATTATCGTCAGGCTATGACATCATAATTATTATTGTTCTGATATGACATCATAATTATTATCGTCAGGCTATGACATCATAATTATTATTGTTCTGATATGACATCATAATTATTATCGTCAGGCTATGACATCATAATTATTATTGTTCTGATATGACATCATAATTATTATCGTCAGGCTATGACATCATAATTATTATTGTTCTGATATGACATCATAATTATTATCGTCAGGCTATGACATCATAATTATTATTGTTCTGATATGACATCATAATTATTATCGTCAGGCTATGACATCATAATTATTATTGTTCTGATATGACATCATAATTATTATCGTCAGGCTATGACATCATAATTATTATTGTTCTGATATGACATCATAATTATTATCGTCAGGCTATGACATCATAATTATTATTGTTCTGATATGACATCATAATTATTATCGTCAGGCTATGACATCATAATTATTATTGTTCTGATATGACATCATAATTATTATCGTCAGGCTATGACATCATAATTATTATTGTTCTGATATGACATCATAATTATTATCGTCAGGCTATGACATCATAATTATTATTGTTCTGATATGACATCATAATTATTATCGTCAGGCTATGACATCATAATTATTATTGTTCTGATATGACATCATAATTATTATCGTCAGGCTATGACATCATAATTATTATTGTTCTGATATGACATCATAATTATTATCGTCAGGCTATGACATCATAATTATTATTGTTCTGATATGACATCATAATTATTATCGTCAGGCTATGACATCATAATTATTATTGTTCTGATATGACATCATAATTATTATCGTCAGGCTATGACATCATAATTATTATTGTTCTGATATGACATCATAATTATTATCGTCAGGCTATGACATCATAATTATTATTGTTCTGATATGACATCATAATTATTATCGTCAGGCTATGACATCATAATTATTATTGTTCTGATATGACATCATAATTATTATCGTCAGGCTATGACATCATAATTATTATTGTTCTGATATGACATCATAATTATTATCGTCAGGCTATGACATCATAATTATTATTGTTCTGATATGACATCATAATTATTATCGTCAGGCTATGACATCATAATTATTATTGTTCTGATATGACATCATAATTATTATCGTCAGGCTATGACATCATAATTATTATTGTTCTGATATGACATCATAATTATTATCGTCAGGCTATGACATCATAATTATTATTGTTCTGATATGACATCATAATTATTATCGTCAGGCTATGACATCATAATTATTATTGTTCTGATATGACATCATAATTATTATCGTCAGGCTATGACATCATAATTATTATTGTTCTGATATGACATCATAATTATTATCGTCAGGCTATGACATCATAATTATTATTGTTCTGATATGACATCATAATTATTATCGTCAGGCTATGACATCATAATTATTATTGTTCTGATATGACATCATAATTATTATCGTCAGGCTATGACATCATAATTATTATTGTTCTGATATGACATCATAATTATTATCGTCAGGCTATGACATCATAATTATTATTGTTCTGATATGACATCATAATTATTATCGTCAGGCTATGACATCATAATTATTATTGTTCTGATATGACATCATAATTATTATCGTCAGGCTATGACATCATAATTATTATTGTTCTGATATGACATCATAATTATTATCGTCAGGCTATGACATCATAATTATTATTGTTCTGATATGACATCATAATTATTATCGTCAGGCTATGACATCATAATTATTATTGTTCTGATATGACATCATAATTATTATCGTCAGGCTATGACATCATAATTATTATTGTTCTGATATGACATCATAATTATTATCGTCAGGCTATGACATCATAATTATTATTGTTCTGATATGACATCATAATTATTATCGTCAGGCTATGACATCATAATTATTATTGTTCTGATATGACATCATAATTATTATCGTCAGGCTATGACATCATAATTATTATTGTTCTGATATGACATCATAATTATTATCGTCAGGCTATGACATCATAATTATTATTGTTCTGATATGACATCATAATTATTATCGTCAGGCTATGACATCATAATTATTATTGTTCTGATATGACATCATAATTATTATCGTCAGGCTATGACATCATAATTATTATTGTTCTGATATGACATCATAATTATTATCGTCAGGCTATGACATCATAATTATTATTGTTCTGATATGACATCATAATTATTATCGTCAGGCTATGACATCATAATTATTATTGTTCTGATATGACATCATAATTATTATCGTCAGGCTATGACATCATAATTATTATTGTTCTGATATGACATCATAATTATTATCGTCAGGCTATGACATCATAATTATTATTGTTCTGATATGACATCATAATTATTATCGTCAGGCTATGACATCATAATTATTATTGTTCTGATATGACATCATAATTATTATCGTCAGGCTATGACATCATAATTATTATTGTTCTGATATGACATCATAATTATTATCGTCAGGCTATGACATCATAATTATTATTGTTCTGATATGACATCATAATTATTATCGTCAGGCTATGACATCATAATTATTATTGTTCTGATATGACATCATAATTATTATCGTCAGGCTATGACATCATAATTATTATTGTTCTGATATGACATCATAATTATTATCGTCAGGCTATGACATCATAATTATTATTGTTCTGATATGACATCATAATTATTATCGTCAGGCTATGACATCATAATTATTATTGTTCTGATATGACATCATAATTATTATCGTCAGGCTATGACATCATAATTATTATTGTTCTGATATGACATCATAATTATTATCGTCAGGCTATGACATCATAATTATTATTGTTCTGATATGACATCATAATTATTATCGTCAGGCTATGACATCATAATTATTATTGTTCTGATATGACATCATAATTATTATCGTCAGGCTATGACATCATAATTATTATTGTTCTGATATGACATCATAATTATTATCGTCAGGCTATGACATCATAATTATTATTGTTCTGATATGACATCATAATTATTATCGTCAGGCTATGACATCATAATTATTATTGTTCTGATATGACATCATAATTATTATCGTCAGGCTATGACATCATAATTATTATTGTTCTGATATGACATCATAATTATTATCGTCAGGCTATGACATCATAATTATTATTGTTCTGATATGACATCATAATTATTATCGTCAGGCTATGACATCATAATTATTATTGTTCTGATATGACATCATAATTATTATCGTCAGGCTATGACATCATAATTATTATTGTTCTGATATGACATCATAATTATTATCGTCAGGCTATGACATCATAATTATTATTGTTCTGATATGACATCATAATTATTATCGTCAGGCTATGACATCATAATTATTATTGTTCTGATATGACATCATAATTATTATCGTCAGGCTATGACATCATAATTATTATTGTTCTGATATGACATCATAATTATTATCGTCAGGCTATGACATCATAATTATTATTGTTCTGATATGACATCATAATTATTATCGTCAGGCTATGACATCATAATTATTATTGTTCTGATATGACATCATAATTATTATCGTCAGGCTATGACATCATAATTATTATTGTTCTGATATGACATCATAATTATTATCGTCAGGCTATGACATCATAATTATTATTGTTCTGATATGACATCATAATTATTATCGTCAGGCTATGACATCATAATTATTATTGTTCTGATATGACATCATAATTATTATCGTCAGGCTATGACATCATAATTATTATTGTTCTGATATGACATCATAATTATTATCGTCAGGCTATGACATCATAATTATTATTGTTCTGATATGACATCATAATTATTATCGTCAGGCTATGACATCATAATTATTATTGTTCTGATATGACATCATAATTATTATCGTCAGGCTATGACATCATAATTATTATTGTTCTGATATGACATCATAATTATTATCGTCAGGCTATGACATCATAATTATTATTGTTCTGATATGACATCATAATTATTATCGTCAGGCTATGACATCATAATTATTATTGTTCTGATATGACATCATAATTATTATCGTCAGGCTATGACATCATAATTATTATTGTTCTGATATGACATCATAATTATTATCGTCAGGCTATGACATCATAATTATTATTGTTCTGATATGACATCATAATTATTATCGTCAGGCTATGACATCATAATTATTATTGTTCTGATATGACATCATAATTATTATCGTCAGGCTATGACATCATAATTATTATTGTTCTGATATGACATCATAATTATTATCGTCAGGCTATGACATCATAATTATTATTGTTCTGATATGACATCATAATTATTATCGTCAGGCTATGACATCATAATTATTATTGTTCTGATATGACATCATAATTATTATCGTCAGGCTATGACATCATAATTATTATTGTTCTGATATGACATCATAATTATTATCGTCAGGCTATGACATCATAATTATTATTGTTCTGATATGACATCATAATTATTATCGTCAGGCTATGACATCATAATTATTATTGTTCTGATATGACATCATAATTATTATCGTCAGGCTATGACATCATAATTATTATTGTTCTGATATGACATCATAATTATTATCGTCAGGCTATGACATCATAATTATTATTGTTCTGATATGACATCATAATTATTATCGTCAGGCTATGACATCATAATTATTATTGTTCTGATATGACATCATAATTATTATCGTCAGGCTATGACATCATAATTATTATTGTTCTGATATGACATCATAATTATTATCGTCAGGCTATGACATCATAATTATTATTGTTCTGATATGACATCATAATTATTATCGTCAGGCTATGACATCATAATTATTATTGTTCTGATATGACATCATAATTATTATCGTCAGGCTATGACATCATAATTATTATTGTTCTGATATGACATCATAATTATTATCGTCAGGCTATGACATCATAATTATTATTGTTCTGATATGACATCATAATTATTATCGTCAGGCTATGACATCATAATTATTATTGTTCTGATATGACATCATAATTATTATCGTCAGGCTATGACATCATAATTATTATTGTTCTGATATGACATCATAATTATTATCGTCAGGCTATGACATCATAATTATTATTGTTCTGATATGACATCATAATTATTATCGTCAGGCTATGACATCATAATTATTATTGTTCTGATATGACATCATAATTATTATCGTCAGGCTATGACATCATAATTATTATTGTTCTGATATGACATCATAATTATTATCGTCAGGCTATGACATCATAATTATTATTGTTCTGATATGACATCATAATTATTATCGTCAGGCTATGACATCATAATTATTATTGTTCTGATATGACATCATAATTATTATCGTCAGGCTATGACATCATAATTATTATTGTTCTGATATGACATCATAATTATTATCGTCAGGCTATGACATCATAATTATTATTGTTCTGATATGACATCATAATTATTATCGTCAGGCTATGACATCATAATTATTTATTTCGCTATATGACCTCATATCTATTATTGTCACGATATAACAACAGTCTTCTTCTTAATATGATATGTATTTCCAAAGTATTATGGCTAAAGGTATTTGTACTTTAGAGATTGGATTGTATAGAAATAATTCACAACTATAATATTTTTGTTTGGCATAATACTGTTTGTTACCATATGAATTAAAAAAATAAATGTTTCAAAATTAGTAAATCACCTATTTGAGGTTGAAATGTTAGATATATGACGAAAACAATGAGAACATAATTAAGAATTCGGCACTTTCATCGATAAATCGTGAAGTCTATGAAGGTATTTTAAAGTTATACTTAATTTAATCAATTATATGATTAGATAATTAGTTAATCTTATATCTGTTTGATCACTGTGGAAATAATGACTCGTATTGACAGGTCATAAATTTCAATAAAGCGAGTGCTGAATTTTTAAGTCTTCAATTTTAATAGTTTACCTGCATAAATTTTGCTGAGAATCAAGAGTAAGTGGGCATTACATTAGCTAAGACTATTGGACTTTCTAACAATGAATCCGTTCTAGAACAACCGATGCAAATATCATGAAAAGTAAAGTAAAACTTAATGCGTTCCACCGAATGTCATCGGCCCCATCATAGTCTAAGATAGAAAAAGATATTTAAAAAAAATAAAAGCAGAACAAAAATAAAACGAACTGAAAGAAAATTCGCTATTTGACACACTTGCTTAGTTACTGATCCACCAATGAAATTCTACATAAGACATACATAACAACAAATATACTGAACCCGCAAAAGTGGTCAACACTCCTCTCGAGAAGATCGTCGGAGCTCAGGCTCTGTGTACGTATCTAGGATTATTTACATTACCTAATCATTAATTTAATTTAATTAGTTTTGCCCCAGTTTCGAGACTTAAATTTCGAACTTTAATTTCGATTTCGACTCGAATTTCGAACTTAAATTTATTTCCCACAATATTTCTTTTTTACAATTTTTAATTGATTGTAATTCGTAATAAAATTAATTCAAGTAAACTTCAAAAATTTTATCTCCGTTAATTTAATAATTCTTGAAATTAATACAGTTTTTTTTTTCCCAGCGGTGGTACTCAGGTAGTAGTATTTAGTTCAGAGTTTGTTGTAACTTAACAAGTTGGTTTATATAGAAGAAATAAAAAGTTCGGCGTATCACAACGAAATTCCAGTGTGGAGATATCTGATTCGTAAATATGGTAATACTTTTACTGCCTCGAAACTGTAAGTAGTGATTTTTATTAATAAAACATGCATAATTAATANTAATATAATTACAGTAATTAAAACAAAATTTCTGTTAGTAGGTCAGCATAAATTTCTAACCGTTAAATAATAGTCACAAAGAATATTTATAGAATTTAAAAAAATCTAATCTTCTAAATTTCTCATAACTGTTCCGAAAACTATATTAAGACTAACATATAAGATTGATGTATGAAGGATTGAGCACTTGATCCAACCCCTCCAATCATGGCCGAAAATCTAGTCGTAACCTATATCGTACTCTCTTATCTATCGGGATGAGCACAATGAAACGCTGCTGGCTCATGGTTTTTCATACTTGTGTCACTGAAAAATATTTAATCTTTTAGTAATTTTAGCTGTTAATCATGTTGTTAAACTTCCAAGCAATAAATGTTGTGCGCCTGAACAAGGATTCGACATCGAATGGAAAGGTGCCATGCTTTCTCCTTGTTACATTCCTTGTTATTACAAAGGCTGACTCAAGGAGGATTTGTCACAGGGAAATCATTGTCCAGGGCTTAGTGACCCAGGTCATCAGGTATAAGCAATGTCTTTTGTAAGCAACATGCAAATTCCTCTGTTCGCATCCTACATAATCCTTCGGTCATTGTCTGCTTTCATTTCCCGGAAGTTATTATGCTTCGGCCATTTCCCAGAGGTTGTGGTTCCTCTCGGCACATCCCGCCTTTCTAGTCGCTCTTCAGTTACTTCATTCGCAATCCTTCATGATCATCTAACGTGACTTCTAGCAGGTATCTCTCAAGGAAATCAAGTTACTTACTCGAGTAACCTGTATAATTCTCAATATCTTCATTATAATTATTGTTATGTACTGAATACTTGTCGCCTTCAGACTGCAAGACAGTGCTTTTGGATTAGCTCTTGTCTACATGTCAACTAAATGTACCTGGGCAGAGTGAAAGTTAGGGGGAGACAAACCCCATGCCACAAAATTTGAATGAAAAATATATTTTTAGGGTGAAGCCAAAATCCTTCGCCGTCAGCTTTAACGATAAATCAAACAAAGACCCTTTAAGCCAGTTACACACACAATCTATTACTTAGAGTAATAGACTTCAAATTTATTCTGCACCAGCAATTCACCATTAGGAATAATCATTTTTTTTTTCTTTTCTTATATGAAAGCTAGCAATATTCACAATATTCTACAGATCTAATTCATTTCTTCATTTTAGAACCGAAAAAGAATGTTTATTATTATTTATTTTACTTTTTTATTTGATTTATTTATTTAATTTGTGTTTTACTAATAGATCATTATCTTATTCCATTCACTTTTTTATTTTAATGTTTTTACATATATTAAGGATGTATGATTTTTTTATTTTTTATTTGATATAATTCTGAAATGAGCACATTTATAAGCCAATTCAGTCACGTTACTTATCTCCATACTTCCATCTTCTGTTATTCCGTATATATTTTGACATTGATTTCATTCATATTCTTATCATTCATTCATATATTTTTATATATTAATGGGATTTTAGGATTGAAAAGGAGATGAAAAATTATATATCCGAAACACTTGAGAGGCCATCGCCCGCTCTGCCCGAGTCCCGATTCCTCTAGGTCTCTCAGGTCCCGAGCAAGCTAACCTTCTCAACAAACACATGAGATTACCTACTGCTGGAGGAGTGCGGGGCTGCTACGTCGAGCTTTCATTGGATTAGGAGTGGGGGAATCTCGTGGGCTGTTCTCGAGTTATAACTTTGGTTAGGGGCTAGAGTTAACCTACCCTGGGGCTGGTAGGATTTAGCAGGACTAACAGCTTCCTGAAAGAGGACTTAGGCAAACATAGTCCACAGACAGTTGTGTAGGATTGCTTATTGTCCAAGAGTTCCAAGAGAGTGTGGCTGTTTCAATAGAACGAGTCATTCCTGAACACCAGAAATAACTATTTCTGAGGTTATACTAGATCTGACTTCCAGAAAAAGTTATTGTAATTACCGGTAGCCTTAGACCAAATAGTTGTAACTACAGAATATATCTATCTAAGTTGAAAGGCCAAGCCAAGAGTAGAGGGAAAGAAAATAAGCTACATCTGAGTATGATATACGGCGAATTACGCAACCTATTTTAAGCCCTAAAGACAAAATGATTTGACAAATGGAAACAAAATGGAACTTTGTAATAAAGTATATCTGATAAAATTAATCAATACTTCAATTCCTTATGGGAAATCTGCAAAAAGAGAATATATTCCATATACTTAATATATTACATACATATTTTTACTGAATAACGAAAATAATTACGCTGTATAAAGCAATTTTGAAGCCCCCACTCTCCCCCCTTTTCTTCGCACTCAATGGTCTTGTTACTTTCACGAACGACCTCTTACAAAATTCTTAAATAACAAATGAGGTTTGCTTCATTTATACAATAAATAAGTGAGTTAGCAGCTCAAAATTCCTATTTACATAATTAAATTAATAAGCAATTAATGAGAGGGAACAGAATAAAAAAATCTATCTGTCCTCGCCAGGAATCGAAGACAGATAGATTTTTTTATTCTGTTCCCTCTCATTAATTGTTTAAAATTTACGTGGGATAAAAAACCACAACCAAATAAAATATTAATAAATTAAATTAATAAGTTGTATTATTCAGACTAAATTAGATGAAAATATCGATAATAATAATGAAAGTATCATATTATCTTTCTTTTTTTTTTCTTTCTAAACCTCAATTCCATTTATGAACACATGAGTTTAAAAAAAAGTGATACGAAAATTGTATATAATCCGATCTTTTAATAATTGGAAATAAAAACCATCAGCCTTAGATTTTACTTATCCATACATACACACACAAACACTCTCATATACACAAATGCCTATATATATATATAGAAACACTAGCGGCTGCGATATATATAATAAATAATAGCAGGTGGGAGAAAGAGTGTATTGAGCACATATAAAGTTAAAATTACAATGAGTAAAAGTTTTCTTTTCGTGTGTTCACTAAACTCTTTCTCCCACCTTTNTATTTTTTTACTATGTATACACACACGTATATATATATAGAAAATAAAACACTCACGGCTGAGATATGCAGCAATACTGGTATCTCTTCATTCCTCACCGACGAAGGGCGAGAGATCCCTGAAAATTTTGCTACTTGTGATATTTTCTTTTTGTATGTGCACTGCACTCTCTATCCCACCTGTTCTTGATATATATACATATATTTGTGTGTTCACAAATGAACTATTTTTGTGAATCATTTTTGGGTCTGGTAGAACGATCGGAGGATATAAAAAAAAATTAAAAAAAATCATTCAGACAAACTTTTAAAATCCTTAATTAACTATTCAAGTTATGACGTCCACTTAACTAACGTCTAATAATACTTCAGTGAGAGTAAAGGAAGGAGACATAATCTTTACCTCTTCCCACAGAAATGTGCATTTTGTTGTATGGTTTGATTTCAGTTCTTATATTTAAAGCAAGATGCTAAAGAGGTTACGCCTGGTCTATCGGAAGCCGAACGCCATTTTCCCGGGAGACTCGGGGGTGGAAGTTTGTTGTGGCCTCCCTTGTTTGAAAGACAAACAGACCTCGTCCTTCAGGACCTTTGAGGACCACTCACTATCTCACCGTTGTTGTCTTCATCAGGATATCTTAGCCGCATACAGCTACACAGGGCTGCAGTCTGTATGGAGTCCTGTTCGAGGAGGAGGAAATTGTTTGGCTGGAGTAAGTGTATATTCCTTTACTTTTCATTGTGCTTACAGGACAGTTGTCTTACACATCAAAGATCCTCAGAACTAGCATCCTTTCTGCCAATAATTCTAATGACAGATCTTGGTCGAAATTTGGTCTAGGCCAACAGTCATTTGTGAATTATTTAAACTTAATGATAAAAAAAATTGTTTGTATCAGTCATACGAATGATAAAGATTATATATCATAAAATAGATTATTGAATTTATAATTACTAATCCATGTAAAAAGAGTATAAAAAAAATCACAAACGATTAAATGCATTAATTAAAGAATACAAAACCTAACTGTCCCAGCCAGGGATTTTCATTTAAAAAAGTGAATTCTACGAAGACGAATGTACAGTATTTGGCTGAAGTAGCTTTAATTCTGCACCAACCATTACTTTGTGCTTAACTGTTACTTTCTAGAGGAGTCGAGTTAAATTCACTGTTACAACCAAAAATCTATCAGTTTCTGCTATGGCACCAGCGCTGATCAGCTGGTATTACCTAATGAAGGAATAGATTATGTTCCAAATCATATAACGTTTCCATCATCATTTGCATATTATACATACAATACGAATATAATTAATGACTAATGAAGTAACCATAGATAGCTATAGTTGTAGGTAGGCAGCTAAGCTTAATTGCACTACTGAAAAACGTAAGATAATACCGGCCGCATTAGAACTGCGGAAAACCCTCACTGTTCAACAAGGCATGTTCCTAAAGATGGACAGTGATCACTGCTATATGTGCTACTGTAATAACTGTAACCGGTGAGAGGTGCTCTTCCTAGCTCTACATTCATCTAGAGGTATTTTTATTTATTAGATACAAACGACTATTTAATGAGGAGGGAAGATGACCAATGACCCCACTCTCGAATGATTTACAGATTATCTTCCCTGGAGGTCGCGGGGCCATCTTCGTTTGAGTCGACGGGGAGGCTTGTAGGGGTTGGAGTTGGAAGACATAGTCTTGTGGATTAGAATAATATATCAGTTGATCAAGGAAAGGGTGAAGCGGAGGGAATTGGAATCTCGAACAAAAGGAATATTAAAATCGTGGTGGAGGGAGAAATTGGATACATAATAAGGAGCGTTAGCGATTATTCTCAGGGTTTTGGATTGAAAAGACTGGATTCTTTGGATGTTGAGAGGCTTGGCGGCAAGTCCAGATTTCTGAAGACTTACAATCCTCTTTGATAGAAAGTAGAGTTGATGCAGCGCTCATTCATCAAAGTTACTTAGCTTCTAATGTTGTTAAAAATATAAACTTCGTCCACCCTTAATACCTGATGAAGATCACTATTTAAAGGGAACACCTCCCACACGTTTCTTTAAAGTAATGAATGTTTACAGGGGCACGAATATTTTCACTACTCTCTGGGCTCGCTCCCTGAAAATGAAATGTTGTAAGTGGGGACAAGTAGATCAGATTATAAATATTTTATTTGGTTGTGGTTTTTTATCCCACGTTAATTTTGAACAAATTAATGAGATAGAAAGATCATATTTACAATTTCTCTTATGTATCAATAAAAATTTTTTTCTTCATAATATAAATTTTTGTGATAATACCAATGTGAATAGATGAATTTCCCAACAAGAACATGTTTAAATGAGTTTAAGCACACAAGAATAAAATTATAATTTAAAACCAGGGGAGTGTATATTAAGTTACATTTGATGAATGATTACATAAATTTATTAGGAACGCCTACGCTCCAACCCTCAGAGGTTCCAACATAAAATGGCCGCTTGCTCTCATTAAAACTCTTTATTCTCAGCTGTAACTTTAGAAGCAATGGAAGGGGTTATTTCTTCTCCCATTTTTTGCTGATTAAATATGTCATGGGAATCGGAGTTTTAGAAAAAGTAAATTATTCTAAGATAAAATATTACATACAAATTTGAACCCTTGAACAAATGCGTAAAATACCAATTGACTTTAGATGTAGAGGCTTTAAAAACGTAAAAAATATTTCGACCAATTCTTATTTAATTAAATCGTTAAATTGTTCATTATGTAGTACAAAAAATGCCATAATTACAGGAAAAATAAATTAAACCCAAAAGTAATAATGATAAATTAAGATTAATAACACACGAAATAGACTATTGCTTAGATTGCAGGTTTGTCAATGCAAAGTAAATATTTTAAGTAAAATTTTAAGCAAAATTTTTTAATACATTTGTTAACTAGATTCTTGTATTGCAATTCATAATTAGTAAGATATGATTATTAGTTTATTTTCTTGATTGGATCAATGAAATCAAATTCTCTATCCACCTTAATATTTCATGTTTTATTGTGAGACAAGTACTTTCCGCAAATTTCAAATTTAATAAAGTAACATTTTTAGAATTGGTGTAGGTAGGAAGAAATTGATCTCCAATTCCTTTAGGTAAATTGGCTTAGAGAGAGGATATGTGGCCAAGTGGAAGATTCATGCAAGGGTTAAACATAAAAAAAGTGCGGAGGGCGAAGAAGGCCTGAGGGTAACCACATTGTGCGACCTTGGGGTAGAGAGGGGGGCAAGATCTGTCCAGTAAAAAATAATTTGCTCTCGTTGAAGAATAATTTTAACGAACTAGTTCCCAATCCATTTGTAAATAACACTAATTAAAGAATATTTTTAAATCTTCTAGAACTACTCCAATAATAATCATGAATACCTTATTGCCAAAAATTTAATTTTTTGTATTCTCTATTTATGAATACATAAAAAGAAAACTGTGAATGTGATCGATACATGGAGGAGATAAGACGCTCCATTCTCCCAGCTGAATTTGATCCCCACCCCTAATCCTCATTATCTAAATTGCCTGAAAACGACACCGCAGAAAAGCTACCTAAGCCTTGTTAAGTTGAAGATTAATTTGTAAAAATCTCACTGTATTTCTTAATAAATTGTCCGTACCCCCCCGCTGCTCTCATAATCAAAGCTTAAAGTTAGTTAGTTATCTTAGTAACCTCAACTATATGCACATGACTAATTATTATTTAATAGTTTAATTTTTTGAGAGCCTTGAGCTTTTGCTATTTAACGTCCGTCAGAAGGAAACAGTCTAGCTCTGACCTTCTGCAAAATTGTATCATTGTTTTGTAGAAAGTCATTGTTCCAGAAAGTAACCTGCAATTCATGTCATATTTCAGTCATTCATATAATGTATAATTAATATAATTTCTTTCGAACATAGCTACAGTAAATTCAGTTCAGCCTAATCTTCTCGTGGTCAGTTCTCCTGGAGAAATAAAACATATTAGTGCAGTGAAGGTTTGTGGGTTACTATGTACCTCTGCCAAAGATAAATTATTTATTTATGGTAACCTATTGCTCAATAGATAATTGACGCCTTAATGTTCATAGCATAGATTTTGATGTGATATTAATGAATTTCATTCTATTTTTCTTTGTAGTCAAGAGTGATAAGGAAGAGGATCATTCATCATTGTGAAAAACTTGACGATACGAGATCATAATGATAAATGTTATGATACGAAATCATAATTATTATGTAAATGGGTATTTATTTATTTATTTTTTTTTTACCATGGATATTATTATTATATGTTTTTTTGTTAGGGTTCGGTCAAGGTAGATTCATTAAAATACAAATATTTAAAAAATGTGTATTTTTAAATAATCTGTCACTGTGTATTTTTAGGATCTACCTTGACCGAACCTCAACAAAAAGACATCTACTCATAATTATTATTAGTCTGATATGACATCATAATTATTATCGTCAGGCTATGACATCATAATTATTATTGTTCTGATATGACATCATAATTATTATNATTAAAAAAAAATTAATACAGAGTAAAGAAAAGTGGTTTTACTTAAAGAAGGAATGCTGTTCATGGAATGAAATAATTACTCGTCTAATTTTTTCACTTAATAATTTTTGTTTTAAAAAGATCTTCTGAATTATTTGAATGAAATATTTCTATTGAACCGTTTTTCTTATTTGTATAAAGGTTACAGTGAGGTTTTCCTGTGAGCTTAAATCTGTTATTTATATAGCGTATCATTAATGTTATTATTATTGTTATTTTATCATTATTTAACTACAGTAAGGATACTTTTGTAGTATGATTAAGAAAAACATTTAAGATTGCTAAAACGTATTATATTCTCAAAATGTTTTTATCCAAAAAAGTTTATTTCATTTGCTTTTTTTTTCTATATTATTAACAATGAGAATTTATTAAGATCAATTTTGTATAAAGATTCGTTATATGCAATACTTAAAAATTTATCTTTTATTAAATCAATTGCACATATAATCCTGAGATGTTGGTGTTCTCTTTCCTTTTTGTGGCTGATCGCTCCGGTGGCTGAATGTTCCATTCTAGGGTATATTTTTTGTGAAGAAGCATAGAAAATTAATAATTACACATATTTTTACGAAGAGTTTACAATTTTTAAACAATAGATGTATGATATAAATTTAATCAGGAAGCGAAAGAAAAATTTTCGTGAGAAATCTCAAAATTATTTTGTATCAAGATATAGTCTTACATTTTCAAGTTCAAATCCATTTATCCTGCAATATTTTTCTGTCTATTATTCAATTATGTATTTTAGTAATATTTTATTAATCACTCAATCAAATTTTAATTTTCATATTTTAATTTTTATATGAGGTGTAATTAATAATTGTAAACTTTTAGGAGTTCTGGCTTATCTAAATTGCCTGAAAACGACACCGCAGAAAAGCTACCTAAGCCTTGTTAAGTTGAAGATTAATTTGTAAAAATCTCACTGTATTTCTTAATAAATTGTCCGTACCCCCCCGCTGCTCTCATAATCAAAGCTTAAAGTTAGTTAGTTATCTTAGTAACCTCAACTATATGCACATGACTAATTATTATTTAATAGTTTAATTTTTTGAGAGCCTTGAGCTTTTGCTATTTAACGTCCGTCAGAAGGAAACAGTCTAGCTCTGACCTTCTGCAAAATTGTATCATTGTTTTGTAGAAAGTCATTGTTCCAGAAAGTAACCTGCAATTCATGTCATATTTCAGTCATTCATATAATGTATAATTAATATAATTTCTTTCGAACATAGCTACAGTAAATTCAGTTCAGCCTAATCTTCTCGTGGTCAGTTCTCCTGGAGAAATAAAACATATTAGTGCAGTGAAGGTTTGTGGGTTACTATGTACCTCTGCCAAAGATAAATTATTTATTTATGGTAACCTATTGCTCAATAGATAATTGACGCCTTAATGTTCATAGCATAGATTTTGATGTGATATTAATGAATTTCATTCTATTTTTCTTTGTAGTCAAGAGTGATAAGGAAGAGGATCATTCATCATTGTGAAAAACTTGACGATACGAGATCATAATGATAAATGTTATGATACGAAATCATAATTATTATGTAAATGGGTATTTATTTATTTATTTTTTTTTTACCATGGATATTATTATTATATGTTTTTTTGTTAGGGTTCGGTCAAGGTAGATTCATTAAAATACAAATATTTAAAAAATGTGTATTTTTAAATAATCTGTCACTGTGTATTTTTAGGATCTACCTTGACCGAACCTCAACAAAAAGACATCTACTCATAATTATTATTAGTCTGATATGACATCATAATTATTATCGTCAGGCTATGACATCATAATTATTATTGTTCTGATATGACATCATAATTATTATNGCCTTTGATTAATTAGGTTTGGCATGGCTGGAGGTTGAGTTGGCCCTCGAGTATTATGCTGGAGAAATTAGTCAGGGTTTCGGCCGGGATCAGAAAAATAAATATTCCAAAATTTTAGGGTAATTGTATTTTTATTGCCGAAGTTTCGACTTAAATTGTTAGTCATCATCAGGCCGACAGTGATGTCTGGAGAGATCTCCGAGTGAGATATATGGTTACTTCTCAGAGTGCAAACTCTTTGTGAGCAACTCTTTAGGAGTAATTTTTATTTGGTCATAAGGAAATCATGATAATAATAAAAAAAGTTTTAAAAATTAACAGTCATAAACAATCATTATTTTTTTACTATTAGATCATTTTAGTTGGGGTTCATTCAAGGTAGATCCAAAAAAATACAAATTTAAAAAAGTATATTTTTTTAAAGTTTATCTGCCAGCGTATCGGCTTACATTGTAAGCCATCTTTAGGGCTATCATGAAGACGAAAGAGTTAGTTCTGTCTCTAAGTTCACTTTTCCATGACTGGAATGACTCAAGTCATAAATTTGTACTATACCCCATTACCACTGCTTCAGTATTTCTCTTCAGTATAGCTGCAAATATATGTGAAGTTTATATGTCAAGTAGGAACCCATAAGACCTCTAACCTTCAGCTGAAGTGGAAATGCAGCCTCCAAGAGGTAGAATATATGAATATCTGATATTCCAGAGCGTCACGAGGAGGGATCAAACAGCAGTGAGCCGAACCTTATCCCTGGAAAACTCCTGAAAACATTTCTTACTGAAATTCGAGTCATGTTGAGGCAGGATCTCATTTCTTCGCCTTTCACCATTCCTTGCAGAGAGATAAGGTACACTGCTTCTACTTCCACAAGGTAATTGTAATATTCCTGCAGAGTTGTACTTTGTACTCATGCAAGAGATACAAGAATGCATTGGTCATATATTTTATGCTGATTGTTCCTTCCATCTCCAACAATTATTAAATTTCATAATTTACTCTTGTACATGTCCATAGAATGAAACGTAGAAAATATGCATGGATTACACAGCTTCTGCGTTTATGACGCCATGGAATTTTTTGGTTTTATGTAGACTAATAAATTTTAGGTTTTTAAAATTAAAACAATTCAAATTTCAAGTATGGTTCATGAGTTTCGTCATTTTAATTATTTCAAAAATTATTATTGTATATTAGTTTTCAAAATATTATTTGAAGAATAATACACAAATGAGTTAGTGATGGGAAACTTCAAGGAGATTATTAGTCACGAACTGTTACTTTTATTAAATTAAATATTATAGTAAAAACATTTTCTTTTTATTTTATCGTTTCTCTAATTTCTCATTTTTAATTTAAAGGATGAATAAATTTACAAATTTATTCAAATACTTCTTTAATTTAAATAGATACATATTAATGTTATGAAACATACAGTGCTATCACCCAACCAAGAGAAAACAAAGACGCTCGTTCCGAAAAACTTGAAGATCACCAATTAGTGATGAGTTAACGGAATAGATCTATCAAAATGTTATCAGCTGATTTTAAGTGTCATATTGCATATGCATTTTGAGAATAGAGTTATTGCATTTTGAGTATAGAGTTGTTTGACTCAATTTAATTTCCACAGTTTTCGTTTTCTTGAAATTGATTTTCTGACTGAAGTTCAAAGTAGAATTCAGATCTAAAACAGTATGAATATGTAAAATTAATGAACTTCTGGTCAAAGTATAGCATATTTTATATTATTCCAAGTGTAATTTTTTTTTTTGTTCACACAACTTATATGTCCTATTCGCTTCACCTTCATAGAATTAAACGATTTTTAATTTGATTAAATTATTTTTGGCTCACTTTCTACCATCTTGAGAATTATTAGGAATGAAATGTTTTAATGTAACTACCTATTCATAGCTCTGGGTGGGATTCTGTACTCAAGAAATTCTACTTATCTCCAAACCACAGGCCAGGATTGAACTCTCAATTGATCTCCATGGCCAGGCTGGTAAAAAATAATCTTATTTAATGTAAACAAGTTTTATTTAAATAGTTAGAGCCAATAGTAAGTTGTTTATTATTACCATACATCATGAATTTTCGAGTTATAATATTAATGATGAGGAAAGTGGAGTCTTTTTTAATTTTAACGAAGCAAGAAATTGATATCAATATCGGATTTATCTTTGAAAAACAGAAATGTTTCCTGCTGGAGGCTGTATACAGCATTCCTGAAGCCATTTTAATTCTTTCGGCATTCAATTGACCGTTTGGTAGAACTATTTGGTTTGTTTTAAAAATTTGGTTGGTTAAAAAAAAAGAAATACTAGGATTAATAAATTGTCGACGGAGCACGAATTTTTCTCTATGTTTTCTGTAGAAACGAGTACTTGGTCAAAATCGTTCTATTGAACATTAACTGCACGTTTTACTAAAATCTAAAAACATATATATATATATAGCGTCCACAATTTTTAGATAATGAACCAAATTTAGCTTTTAAGATTTTTTAAATAATTCTATAAAAAAAAAGTAAATAAAACTTAAAAAAAAAGAAATTTACGAATCTAGCTCTATATGAGTTAGCCCTCTCCTCTCTACTTTGCCCTCTAAAGCTCAGTGGTCATTCCTTAAAGCTCAGCTAGAAAATTAACTTTCCTCATTTTTTCTTATTTATTCCTATCTTTCATAAAACATGGGAATCTTTTTTTATTTCGAAATTAGTTTTACAGATTTATATACCATATATATACACACATTGGTAGTAAGACATGGCCTTTGACAAAATGAGAGCTTTCCCAACGTATCTTTGCTAGCTATTCTGCTTTTCTCCAAACTTCCAAAATATCTCCATAAATGGAGTAAACCTCTGCGAAAATGTACTATATTGTGAATTTCGTTAATGAAATGTTTGCTGCTAATTTATTTATATTTAAAAAGTTACAGCGATGCAGTCAAAAACTTCTCTGTTTATATTCACCTAACAATCTTTATTTCTGATAAGAATTTGATCAATTGTTCGTACAATTTTAACAATTTTAAGATGAATGGTCTCATTTTCAGAGCTTAGGTACAGTGCTCGCATAGAATACTCCAACAGCAGCTCCAAACTTCTGAAAATGGAGCACATAAATACATTTTTAATTTATTTCACTAACCTATAGGTAATGAATATAAACAATTAATGAGAGGGAATAAAATAAAAAAATCTATCTGTCCCAGCCAGGAATCGAACCTGGATCTCCTGCTATCCGGGCCGGCGTGTGGACAGATAGATTTTTTTATTCTATTCCCTCTCATTAATTGTTTAAAATTTACGTGGGATAATAAACCACAACCAAATAAATATTTTATGGTAATGAATATACTTGAGATTTTTCAAATACAGCTTCGAAATAATACCAGCCGTTGACTTTTTCGTCTAATTTTAATTATTATTATTATTATGCAAAAATGAGTGTTAGTCGAGGAAAAGTAAAATATATGCAATATGAACAGATGTTAATTTTGGCGCTGTCAATACACGATTTTGAAGAGTTTAGAAAGCTATTGCAATACATCTTGAAAGACATCTACTGCCATTGCAGAAGTGTATCAGAATATAAATTTGAAACTTGGTCTTATACTAAATAGTGGAATATGTCGATTATGGATCTTTTAAGTCAGAGTACATACTATCAACAGAAAATATAANAAATTAGTTTTACAGATTTATATACCATATATATACACACATTGGTAGTAAGACATGGCCTTTGACAAAATGAGAGCTTTCCCAACGTATCTTTGCTAGCTATTCTGCTTTTCTCCAAACTTCCAAAATATCTCCATAAATGGAGTAAACCTCTGCGAAAATGTACTATATTGTGAATTTCGTTAATGAAATGTTTGCTGCTAATTTATTTATATTTAAAAAGTTACAGCGATGCAGTCAAAAACTTCTCTGTTTATATTCACCTAACAATCTTTATTTCTGATAAGAATTTGATCAATTGTTCGTACAATTTTAACAATTTTAAGATGAATGGTCTCATTTTCAGAGCTTAGGTACAGTGCTCGCATAGAATACTCCAACAGCAGCTCCAAACTTCTGAAAATGGAGCACATAAATACATTTTTAATTTATTTCACTAACCTATAGGTAATGAATATAAACAATTAATGAGAGGGAATAAAATAAAAAAATCTATCTGTCCCAGCCAGGAATCGAACCTGGATCTCCTGCTATCCGGGCCGGCGTGTGGACAGATAGATTTTTTTATTCTATTCCCTCTCATTAATTGTTTAAAATTTACGTGGGATAATAAACCACAACCAAATAAATATTTTATGGTAATGAATATACTTGAGATTTTTCAAATACAGCTTCGAAATAATACCAGCCGTTGACTTTTTCGTCTAATTTTAATTATTATTATTATTATGCAAAAATGAGTGTTAGACGAGGAAAAGTAAAATATTTGCAATATGAACAGATGTTAATTTTGGCGCTGTCAATACACGATTTTGAAGAGTTTAGAAAGCTATTGCAATACATCTTGAAAGACATCTACTGCCATTGCAGAAGTGTATCAGAATATAAATTTGAAACTTGGTCTTATACTAAATAGTGAAATATGTCGATTATGGATCTTTTAAGTCAGAGTACATACTATCAACAGAAAATATAATTGTAAGATTAGTTACAGTGTCTGCAAGATCTGTTTGTATGTATTACCTGTCTGTATGGATAATAGCAAATTATGTAGCGTGGATTATGTCTTAAGTCTCGAGAATAGATAATATATTAGTTATGTGGTGAGTCCTATCTAATCCTTTCCGTAGATAATAATTATAATAATAATAATAATGTACTAGGATTAATATATTTATTGGAAAGGAGTGTCGGATTTTTAAACCATCAACACACTCGTGCTTTGCTTTTTGTATATCCCAATCCTGTTTCATTTTTTTCCTATTAGACAATAATCTTTACATTATTATTATTTTTACGAAAATCTGCATAAACTGATTAAATGAATTTTAAAAATATTCCAATTTTTAAATAATGAAAATTTATATTTTCTTTTCAACTCACTTAATCAGACCTGATTTTTTCTTATTTATTCCTATCTTTCATAAAACATGGGAATCTGATTTCATTTCAAAATTAGTTTTACAGATTTATATACCATATATATACACACATTGGTAGTAAGACATGGCCTTTGACAAAATGAGAGCTTTCCCAACGTATCTTTGCTAGCTATTCTGCTTTTCTCCAAACTTCCAAAATATCTCCATAAATGGAGTAAACCTCTGCGAAAATGTACTATATTGTGAATTTCGTTAATGAAATGTTTGCTGCTAATTTATTTATATTTAAAAAGTTACAGCGATGCAGTCAAAAACTTCTCTGTTTATATTCACCTAACAATCTTTATTTCTGATAAGAATTTGATCAATTGTTCGTACAATTTTAACAATTTTAAGATGAATGGTCTCATTTTCAGAGCTTAGGTACAGTGCTCGCATAGAATACTCCAACAGTAGCTCCAAACATCTGAAAATGGAGCACATAAATACATTTTTAATTTATTTCATTAACCTATAGGTAATGAATATAAACAATTGATGAGAGGGAATAGAATAAAAAATCTATCTGTCCCAGGCAGGAATCGAACCTGGATCCCCTGCTATCAAGGCCGGCGTGCGATTCCTGGTTGGGACAGATAGATTTTTTTATTCTATTCCCTCTCATTAATTGTTTAAAATTTACGTGGGATAATAAACTACAACCAAATAAATATTTTATGGTAATGAATATACTTGAGATTTTTCAAATACAGCTTCGAAATAATACCAGCCGTTGACTTTTTCGTCTAATTTTAATTATTATTATTATTATGCAAAAATGAGTGTTAGTCGAGGAAAAGTAAAATATATGCAATATGAACAGATGTTAATTTTGGCGCTGTCAATACACGATTTTGAAGAGTTTAGAAAGCTATTGCAATACATCTTGAAAGACATCTACTGCCATTGCAGAAGTGTATCAGAATATAAATTTGAAACTTGGTCTTATACTAAATAGTGGAATATGTCGATTATGGATCTTTTAAGTCAGAGTACATACTATCAACAGAAAATATAATTGTAAGATTAGTTACAGTGTCTGCAAGATCTGTTTGTATGTATTACCTGTCTGTATGGATAATAGCAAATTATGTAGCATGGATTATGTCTTAAGTCTCGAGAATAGATAATATATTAGTTATGTGGTGAGTCCTATCTAATCCTTTCCGTAGATAATAATTATAATAATAATAATAATGTACTAGGATTAATATATTTATTGGAAAGGAGTGTCGGATTTTTAAACCATCAACACACTCGTGCTTTGCTTTTTGTATAACCCAATCCTGTTTCATTTTTTTCCTATTAGACAATAATCTTTACATTATTATTATTTTTACGAAAATCTGCATAAACTGATTAAATGAATTTTAAAAATATTCCAATTTTTAAATAATGAAAATTTATATTTTCTTTAAATGGCGTATATAAACAGCGATTCAGCTTTTCAGTA
>KZ807027.1:658992-678560 GCA_000696205.2 Oncopeltus fasciatus
AAAAAAAAAAAAAAAAAAAAAAAAAAAAAAAAAAAAAAAAAAAAAAAAAAAAAAAAAAAGTGATTAACAACTCTTTTAGCTTGATTTCCAAGAGGGACAGATGATAAAAGTCTATATTTACAACAAAACAATCTTTTATACCCTTTCGACTCTAGTTTTTTGTATAAATATTGAATTCAAAGAGTTATGCAAATGGAAGTAAGTGTTCAAGCATTTGGAGCAGATTCAATAAGAAGTCTTAAGAAGTTTATGGTACTCAAAACGTAGCAAATCCTTTATTAAACATCATATAAATTTCACTCTCATATATAAAATGAAATTTACAACTTCTATTATACTTTTATGAAATGTATTATAAATGTTTCGCTCTTTTTATGTGGAAAGAACACATAAACTCTTTCATCAGTTATATATAATATATACCTTGTTGCGTTGCAAAAATTTCTGCGCATTTTTCCTCTATTTAAAACTTCACACACACAAAAAAAAATAGATTATAACAAATAAAATAACTTAAATTAATTGCAAATTTAGAATAAAAATAAATGCAATGGTTGTTTCTAATTGCAGACCTTCCCAAAAACGGTCCAAAAATGTCTTAACCATCGCTAAACCTTGCACCATTTCCAAATATATGATATTCTATATGAAAAACATTATTTTTCTGATAACTAATGACGAAAAGGGTTCTTATTAGATACAAATATGTACAATTAAGAATATTAAAGCAAGTAATTCTCCCATAGCAACAGTTCTCCCATACAATCATATTCAAGGGTGCAACCTGTCATATTGTTAGGCCGATGGATAAACACTTTTAAACAATTTTAAAATGTAAAAAAAAAAAAAAAATCTGCAAAAGAGCTGTGTAGTTCTGGAACGAAACTTGTAGAAAGGAAAGAGTAATTTTGGGTAGTGCAAAGAAGCAAAATATTCATTTTTTCCTTAGCTAATTTTTGGTTTATTATGATTATTATTATTTAATATATAAACTTATAAATTTCATATTTATAATAACCCTGTTAGGATATGAATTTTAAATCCGTCATGCAAATTTCTAATATTTTAGTTCGTGATTGCAATCACCATACAGATGGAATATGTTTCTTATCAATAAACGTTGAATCATCGTTGAGTTGTATTACGCTGAATAAGTAATATTTTATTGAGTGCAATACTAATCCCGATGCTGCAAATAGACTATTTGAATTCGCACTTAAAATTTCAGCCACTCAGCCAATCATATTCGTCTGATTTCGCTTTATAGCGTACAGCCTAGCAATTTGTATTGATACTGATAAGCCAAATTGTAGTAAGAAAAACAACTTATTACGTTTTCAGTACAGTAAAGCTAAAGAATAAAATACAATCTTTATTACTTATTTTGTATGTTACAGTCAATTGACGGTAAATAAATTCGTGCATACACGAGCACATAACAGCTGTTCATAGCACAATCAAGTGTTATTGCTAACTAAAAAGCCAAACTGAATCATGAATAAAAGTATTATCCTTATCAAAGGAAAGCCTTTTAAAGCCTCAAATTTTGCAGGAGCTTGTATGAAACGCAGGAAAATAAATAACATTTTTCTTTCCTCTTAAAAGAAAGGAATAAAGAAATTTAATTAAACACTGAGGAATTGAGACGCACAATTTGTGTTTTTTGTGAGTTGACGACTTATAATAAAATATAGCTAAGGATTTAAAAAGAAAATAATTACAGTATTTAAAAAGAACATTTATGTATGAGAAAATTTATTTACTTCTACTTACATGTAGGTGTTCCACCCTGATTAACCAGAAAACAGCAAAATAAAATAATATAAGGATGTAGAAGTACATCGTATTTTATATCAATCGAAGATCAAGTTACAAATTTTTTTTTGTATATGTGTACTTTTTTTTTTCTGGGGGGGGGGGGTTGATTTAATATAAACATAATAATTTTTAATGTCTGAGTTAATTTTCTGGTGAAACCAAGAATATCAGTCCTTAAGAATTAATATCAGATGGTACATTTAATTGTAACAGAAGAACAAAATATAAAATTAAAAATTTATTAATTATTTGGGAATATTCCCTCCCCCCTCCCCTAAAAAAAAAATCACAATCCTATACGCTCCTGAGTACTTTTAAAATTCTCTAATAGTATGGACAATGTATGGAATACGTATTTCATTTCACTCCATTCTCCACGTAATTGTTGAGGGCAAGATGGAGTCTGAAGAAAGTAGACGTCCTGAATGATGAAAATGTATCGGAGACATCATACACACAGCCGTACATAGAGAGCGATACTTTCAGAGACGCCAACAGTTGTAGAGCGCTGAAAAATAAGACTCTACCATATCCCTGCTACATACTGTTGGGGACTTCGAACACATGTGCTCCGCTTCAGCGGTATTTCTCTACGTCACTCAAGCACCCTGCTCCTATTTCATCCCATTCGCACACTTACTAGCAGCCCTACCTTAGTGAGTCAGTTCGGATTGGAAACCTAGCTGCTGTCCTGTTAGTCTCAGGGCTCTATGTTAACTACTTTCATATGCATCTCCTACACATCTCATATGAGACATAGACGTTCTATGACAAGGTTATATTATCTTCTCATGTAAGTCCCACTCTACGCACTTCAACATCACCCAAACAAGATGGAGCCTGTGTGAGCCTTGAAAAGTACATAGAAACTAACAAAAAAAAATTTTTTTTTTTGGATTACGAGTGAGTATATATTCGACAAAATCATTTGAAATAAAATTAAGCCGCTGATGTGTTAAACTGTTTTTTATTGAACTAGCTGTGTAGTTGTTAATAATTTCTCCCTTCAACTAAATTTCTAGAGACAAACCCCCCCCCCCCCCTTATAATTACCTACTTGCATGCTTACGTGTTTCTGAATTCACCAGGGGCGATGTTAGCTAGCAAATCGTCTTACTTTAACTTACAATTTATTGTCTTAATATTTCATTCTTTAATAATACGCTTAACTAAAGAAGTTTATATTTTAGGTTTGAATGGATTTTGCTAAAATTCAATGGGTCATTGTGATTAGCCTACTCACAATCCTTGTAAACGTAAGTATCTCATCATATTATACAATAAATATCAAGCTAGCTTTAGGATTAGTTAACTAATAAGGTTTCATAAATATAGTTTACTTCCATTATTATTAGTTAAGCTTCCTCCTACAGAAACCACCGAATTACTAATTCTGATAGAGCTTTCAACAGCTGCGATACAATCCGATCTCCGAAGTCCACAGCTTGTGCGCTGGGTGTCAGTATCTAACAGCTGTTATGTCAGCTTTAACAGCTGTTAAGTCAGTATCTAACAGCTGTTAAGTCAGTATCTAACAGCTGTTATGTCAGTATCTAACGGCTGTTATGTCAGTATCTAACAGCTGTTATGTCAGTATCTAACAGCTGCTAAGTCCGTATCTAACGGCTGTTAAGTCAGTATTTTCTTCCAGAAAGGACTTAACTTCCACGCTTTGATCATTAACACTACAAAGGCAGTAGTGTTAATGATCAAATCAGTAGTGTTTATATTTCTCTATTTTTACGCCTTCCCCGTTATCCGTTGTCATGCGGAAGGCTTTGCTTTGACAAGTAAGGTTAGTTTCTTTCATCTACCTTCAAGTTTGTCCAGGTCAGAACCTTTATGTTGTATGGAGGGGACGTTTTGAAAACAAGACTTATTTGTAAGCATCTTTTAAAAATAACATATTTTAAGAATTATTGGCCATCCAAATAAAATATTCTTATGTATCTTTACAGAAACTCTTCTTTTGGAATTTAAATGTTTGTTTTGTTAAATGAAGGTTATTACCGTCATGCCCATCCTCGCGAGACGAACAAATTTAGGAATAAAATTTAATTGATTAGGGCTTTGAAAATTTAATTAAGGTAATCTTTTAATTATTTTTATAAAAAAAACTTTAAATTCTGATGATACAATAAGTCGTGAAAATAATGTGGCAGAGTACCCTATGGCTGCTTGCGGATATAAATTTATATATTAAAGATGAAATTAGTTAGAATTTCGAAAAGATACTCATGGCACGAAAATGACTAGTTGGCTTTCTTGAAAGTGACTTGCTAAATATAAGCGATCATGATAATACAGCAAAAATAATTTTTTCTGATTGATTACTACTCTACTTGCAATAAATCTAGACAAGCTATCGATTGTATTGATGAGCACTCTTATGACGGCACTGCAATGACATTTACACCTACTTATGACGTCATTGGCCATATCCTTCAAGATAGAAGTTCCGTTCCACGTGCAGTTTGTGGAGGGCTGTTACAATTCCCCTTCTGCCTCCATTCAGAACACACAAAGAAATGTGTGTGCGTATTCCCTAAACAGCTGGAGCCAGATGGATAGTGTATGGGGACGACTTAGCGATCCACACTATTTAATTGGCCGCAATTGTCCTGACGACTTATTAAGGAGTTTCTACGTCTCCAGTTGACTCTAGTTCGTTCGCTGCTCATTAGTGGCAAGACTTAATTCGATATAATTGTAGAATTATGAGAAGAACATGAGGATAAATAGTATTCTCAATTTTGTATGTAATAACTAGAGGTCAGTGAGGTTCAAAATGTCTGAATGAAAATTCCTCTAAAATAAATATATTTTTTAGGACTATGATAATTACAGTATGATATATAGTAAAAATTAGGTAATAGTATATAATGCGTGATATATAAGGTGATAATATTCCCTGAAATATGGTGTAAAATTTGTTATTATTCCTTTAAATATGAATTACAAATAAAATTACGAAATATAAATTTTAACTTATTTTTAGATTTGTAGAAACACATTCTGCTTTTTGTTTCAGGTTGAGTATAACTTTAATTGTTATATTATGTAATGTGCTTGTAATGACCCAGAAGATTCTTGGTGTGCTCCCGGGGAACACCCAGCCCTAATTAAGAACCATTCTTCGTTGAATGGGAAAAAATCACCACACAAAGCTGATAAGCTTGATAAGCTGACACACAAAGGCTGTTGCTAAACTTTTTTCTTTTTTTTATTGATAAATCTTCAGAAAAAAAAAGTATTTTTTTTTCAGCTTTCTCTGAAATACTTCCCTTCATAATTTTTTTTTTTTTTTTATCATTTGGTAATAAGAGATTTATTAGACATATCTTACATATCTGACGCCCATAGCAGCGTGACATATTCTATATTTTCGTCATCATGCGAATATCTTTATAAGTTCATATTTACACTCATTTCAATAATGATTTCCTAAGTAAATTCTACATTATAGCGAGACCTGGATTTGTAAGGGTCTGATTACAAATTATTGGTTTTCGTCATAGTGTATAAACCAAATGGAGTTTTGTCTGGGAGTACAGGGATGTGATATTGGAATGGGTTTGAAATGATCAACTTTCCCATTTCCAGGGAGAGCATGGGGGAGAGGACCACCAAGCGCTCGTCCAAGAGCTGGAGACATTCGCCCCCCACAGAAGGCTGGCCAGCCGCCTGGAGTCCAGCCTGGAACAACGACTGAGACTGGGAGTACGCTTCGGACTGAGCCACACATCGCAGCCGCCGTCCTTGCTCGCCAGGGGTATGAGCGAGGCAGGGTACCTCTTCCTCCAGCTGCTCTACGCACTGGACTCTGGAGACATGGCGTACTCCAACATCGTCATGGAGGCTATCTCCGAGACAGGGCTCAGGGAACCTCGTCCCGTGTACTCCTGGCTGGGCAAGACTTTCAGCTTCGAGAAGTCCAGCATCTACAGGTCAGTATCCGCCTTGTTACTTCATGTACTCACATTAACATATCACCAAATAGTATTAATCATCATTACAATGATAAATGTATCTGTGAGCGAGTTTGTTGAAAAAAGTAAGTACTTTTATATTAAATCATTTAGCAGAAATAATTTCTTCTCTACTCATACATTTAACAATAAATATAGAGATAAGGATCCTTATCTCTGGACATATATGCTATAAATTCGAGAGAAAAAAATCATTAGGAGTATTAATATAGAAAACCAATTTCACTAAATAATATCATATATTTTTAAAACAGAAAGGACTCTTCGGAATATAAAGCGCTAATTTCAGAGCCTTTTGCTTACTTATTTCATTACAAATAAATAAAATTTTATATCTAATTAAATGTCCCCCCCCCCTGGTGATTTTGATTTCTAAAGATGAAGATATAAGTGCAGAAAGTTTTAATTTTTTTTCAATGGGAAAATATATTTTTTAACATATTAGTCTTTCTATTTCAGTCCTTACATTCAGAAATTGTATCCTACTATTAAACGATTAATGCGAGGGAATAGAATAAAAAATCTATCTGTCCCATCCAGGACTCGAACCTGGATCTCCTGCTTTCCGGGCTGGTAAGCTTCCATTGCACCACCGGGACGAGCTAGATAACTTATTAAATTCCCAACACACTTGAGAGAGTATAACCTACGAGAAAGAGGAATAACTCCTTCGAGAATAAGACGATGTATTCGTCCGGACAGCAGGAGATCCAGGTTCGAGTCCTGGCTGGGACAGATAGATTTTTTATTCTATTCCCTCTCATTAATTGTTTAAAATTTACGTGGAATAATAAACCACAACTAAATTAATATTTATCCTACTATTGTTTTATAACCTAGTACCTTTAAAGAAAAATATTTTCATCCATTACATGGATTCACAACATAATGGAACTTCTGTCCATTATCAAGAATGAAAAATCCACTCCTTCCTTGCCCCTAAAAACAAACCAGAAAACTATTAGTATTTTTTTTTTTACTCGTAGGAAAGCAATTTTAGCAGATTACTAGTTGAGAAATCAATGTTTTGATCAAAATCATGGCTATTCATATTAAAACAATGATACCATTCCCCTATTCCCCTATTCTTTAATGGAGATAATAAATATATATATATATATATAAATCATGGCTATTCATATTAAAACAATGATACCATTCCCCTATTCCCCTATTCTTTAATGGAGATAATAAATATATATATAAGTANTTCCAAGCTCGGGCAGCTAGCCTTTGGAACTCCCTACCGCAGACTTTACTTCCTTGGTTCCTTCCTTACTGTCTCCACACATTCTCCTTCTTACATTTATGAACTTCTTACCTTCACCTCTTCAGTCCGTTCACGCCACACTAGATCCGTACCTCTGACCTTTACACTCCCTCTTATAGAACTACTTCATTTCGCCGCTCTTTCCTAGCTCGGGAAACTTAAGCCTTTGGAACTCCCTACTCTCAAATATTCTCTTTCCATTTCCAAATCCCTCCTTTTTCATCATCTTCTATCCATCCAAACTAAATCTTCCTAACTATGATTGTTGCTAATTAATGATTGAATGAATATTGTGCGCTTGTAATATGTATGTAAAATAATGTAATTAGTGTGAACAAAAGTGTGAGTTGGTGTATTCGTTAAATGTGTCCTTCACATTACATTTTATTTTCTATAAGTTCAGCCTTTGTTTTTATTTTTATTTTTATTTGTCTTTTCCTGATCATATTTTTATGGATTAATAACGTACATTGTCAGCCTTGAGGAAAAGTTATTTTTGTTCAAGTATTTATTTAATTTTCATCGCTTATTTTTATAAATACTTTTTATTTGGTTTGTTTATTTACATTAATGTTACATTTCTTTAAGCCACAAAAGGTATTTTATGGAATTTACTTAATGTTACACAAGGGGACTCAGTTACCCCCAGAATAAAGTTTATTTTATTTATTTCTGTCCTTCAAATATTGTTATATTTGAGTTAAAATTACAATTGTGGTGCCTCTTATAATATCTTTAATGATATTCTAGAATTTTTTTTAAATAATTCTAAGATACTTCCTACCGCTTACTAGCGGTATTTCAGACCGTTAGTCTAACTTATTGTAATAATTTTTTTTTCAGTGCTTGAAATTTCGCATTGCAGATTGAAAAAAACTTAGCATTTTAAATATTTAAATGAATTTATAGTTCCTTAAAATTCAACTTTTAAAGAATAAATTCAACTGTAATTTCTCAAAATAATTCTGTTAATTATAAATTTTTCTGATTAGCGTTTTGTTTTCACATATTATATTATATAATTTTACGCACAGGAAGACTTTTTGAGGTACAAACGGTGGAGATATGATAATATTTATTGGAAAAAAGAAGCTATAATATGCACTTGAAATTAAAAAAAAAAAATGCTTATAGGGGTTTCAGAAAATCTAAGCAAATGTGGCTCTGAAAAGTTGTCATTAATCTCAAATTGTATAAGGCCGCATATCGTAACTACGTACTAAATTTCAGTAAAATAGAAAAATATTCCTGAGAAAATGAGGGGCGCGCTTTGGTATGAGTATACTAAATTGTATTATTTTAAGTAATACAAATACGTTACACACTTTTGAAGTTTGATCACATAGGCTTCGATTTATATGGAAATATGTATATATGTATATTTTTTTTTAAATGTTGTCAAGATAAATTTTTCGAGTTAAAGATATTGATATATAGTATCAATATAGTATATATCCCCTCTTCCTCAAAATAGTATATATCTAAAAGTCCTCAATTTAAATTCGGGTATTAAGTCCAGTTGTCAATGAGAGCTGAGAAGCAGTTTTAAAATTACACCCCCACCCCTGTGCTAGCCGATGAATCAGCTTAAGCGATCTAACAATGGCAAACACTTGTGAGCTGGATCGATGTCTTCACGGCTCCACTCCAGTTGCACCCCGAACCCCCCCCCCACAATGGCCAAGAGGAAGACTACACAATCCTGGAAGGGAAGAGTTTCATACTCAACATATTAGGGGTATGCCTAGATAAAGCCTAGATCAATCACGAAACCTGATACATTTATTACTAAAGAATTTGTTCCGTCAAGTTTGATACAAAAAAAAAATTTTAAAAAATTAAAAAAAAAAGAAAATTGTACTTTTATGATCAACTTTCACCCATTAAATACTAATAATCTCAACGGTTAAAAATTCTCCATCCGATACATTTATGTAAAAAATTTAAATCTTTAATTTCATTGCATTAACTCACCAACGACTTAATTATCTGTGAGGCTTGAAACAGCAGATATTTTAAAGATTTCATACACTTTACAAGGTTCTATTCTTCTACTTGGCTAAAAGTATGTCTTAATTATTTGAAACCATCAAAAATTAAGTGTATGAAATGTACAGAATAATTTTTTTCTTAATGAAGAATTACATTGAATTATTTGAACAACAGTGTTGTAGATGATGATTTTATTTTAAAAACGGACTTATTTGTAGTTTATATAGACTAAAGGATCTATATGCTCTAGGTTCCAGCAAACGATAAGGTAATGATGTCAGAAACAAAGATTCAAAATATTTATTTATAATATTCTGCAGATAAAACATCTTGTAACTTGATGGCCTAGTATAATATACATACTTACAAAAATAAAAGATAATAAAATCGAAATAAGAGAAATACTCCTAATGACCCCACTCCCTATTTTCGGCATTAAACGTATTTTTGCAAACAAATTGTTGAATGATTTCGTTAATGGTTGAAGTTGGGCGGGAGGAAGGATGGAATTTAGAAGTGGATCGCCATTTTATATCTTGATAGATCTGTTATTATTAGCATTACGAAAATAAATTTACAGAACTATATAGGTGTAAAATATAAATTCATAATAATAGTTCTAAGTTTTTGTTTATGAAAACAATTTTTTTTTTTTAAAGATTTTGATAAGCTTTTAAATAATCCGTTGAGCTGTCCTAATCACTAATAATATTTACAGTGGAAAAATTAAAATAATGCCCCGTTTTATTACTATTTTATTATTTTATTGTTACATAATGAAAATATATTATTTTTTAGGGTTGTGAAAAACTACGTGAGGTGGTTTTCTTATCTTCCATATCCGAATTCCGTGGCAGAGCTAATGTTGCTCCTCGCCAGAGACTACTCCCTGGTGGAGCAGATATCCCCTAAGACGGACCTCGAGACGATCCGCTGGCTCCTCATGTCCAAGATGGACATCGGCGGTGTCGACTACAGCATCATCAAGGACCTCTGGAACAAGGGCGCCAGGAATTACCTGAATACGACTCTACAAGGAGGGGACAGCAGCGAGTCCTTCGTCGACTACGTCGTCCGGATCGGCGACATCAACTTCCTCATGTACCTCATAGAGAGGAACGTCACGAATGTCTTTGACGTAGTGGTTTCTTGCATTGGCCAGAATTCAACCGTATTGATGACAACCTTCCTCCCGAAGCTGGTACAGCACAAATTAAATCCCAAAACGGTTGATGCTTTATTTCAAACAGTCCTTCAAGATAATAGATTTGACTTCTTGGTGAAGATGATTGAAAATGGTTTTCCAGTCAATAAAGAGGATTACGAAGGTGTCACTCTACTTTACAAGGCAATCGAATACAATAATTCTAAAATGATAGACTTCTTGTTAAGAGCGGGTGCAAGTGTTAATTTCACCACGACCTGTAATGTCTCGTTGCTACATACTGCTGTGAAACGGGGTTCTATAGACGTACTTCAGAGATTAATTGATCTTGGAGCTTACATGTACGCCAGAGATTGTAAAGGCAATACTCCAATGCACACTGCGGTAAAGCAGGACAACGAGGAAATGATCCTAGAGCTGGTCAAAAATAATTTTGAACTTGATACTAAATCTGACGACGGAAGCACAGTTTTATTTTATGCGATTACCAACGGTACGGAACGTATTGTGAAATGTCTTGTAAATTTAGGAAGTGACGTTAATGTAATTACTAAGAATCACGTCACGCCATTATTAGAAGCCCTATTAAGTAGGAAAGCGGA
Source organism: Oncopeltus fasciatus (assembly GCA_000696205.2). Classification (NCBI taxonomy): domain Eukaryota; kingdom Metazoa; phylum Arthropoda; class Insecta; order Hemiptera; family Lygaeidae; genus Oncopeltus; species Oncopeltus fasciatus. The sequence continues at coordinate 669,829 of KZ807027.1, forward strand.
GGCAATCAAAATTTTAGTGAGCAACGGAGCGAAATTGAATTATACAACTCCGAACGGAAATACCCTGATGCATTTGTGTGCGATAAAAGGGAGTGTGTCAGGTCTGAATGCCCTGAGATCACTTGGTGTGCCGATCGACTCCAAAAACAAGGAAGGGAAGACCCCGATTTTCCTTGGAGTTGAACGTAACAAAGCAGATGTAGTCAAGCTGCTGAAGGAGAGCGGTGCGGATTATAACATCAAAGCGAAAAACGGAGACAGGCTCCTCCATGTAGCAGTAATTAATCGCGCGACCGCTGCTTTACGTACACTTCTCAAATTCGGAATGAAAGCAGACATTGAAGGGCACGGTTCGGCAACGCCGATGGAAAGGGCGGTCAGGATGGACGATCCCGACTCGATGCGAGCTCTCAAGATGTACGGAGCAAATCTTCGGCGCTACTTGAGTTACTCGTATAAGAGCAGTCTTCTTCACGATGCAGCGAGACACGCCCGCAACAGAGCCCTCGAATGGCTGATGGACAACGGCTTACCCGCAGACATAAGGGAGAGGGACGGCTGGACGCCGCTGCACTGGGCCGCTAAGAACGGCCACTCCACCACTGTACGCCTGCTTCTGCAGCACAAGGCTAGAGTTGATCCGATGGACGAGAACGGAATGACACCGCTTTATGCTGCCTCGAGAAACGGACACGCCCAGGTCGTTCAGGAACTTTTAGGAAAAGGCGCGAACAGCAACGTTCAGATCTCGAACGGCTACGCGGCTCTGCACATCGCCTCCGTGCACGGCCATCACGGCGTCGTCCACGAACTCCTCGAGAATAACGCCACAGTGAACGCCGTCACCCACTCTGGAAATACGGCTCTACATCTTTCGGCATGGAAAGGACACCTCAGCATCGTCCAAGAACTCCTCCAACTTAAGGCAGATCCTAACGCCAGGACTACCGCTGGCTACACTCCTCTTCATGTCGCTGTCATTTTCGGACATTTTCCTGTGGTCGTAAAGCTCATATACAAAAAAGCTGATGTCCATGCGATAACAAACACCGGTTTTACTCCTCTAAGTTTGGCAAAGGAGTGGAAGCGTAAATCCATAATGGAAGAGTTGGAAAAACACCTGTGACATATGACAGCTCCCGAATTTGTAGGAGTAACATAAAGGGAGTTCGAAATCAATTTAACATTACAAATATTTACTACACTACTAAGTTTTACAATGTTTGGCCGTTTTTGGTTTGAGTTTAAAAATTACATTTTTTCTTACTTCCTTAACGGCTTAATTGCTTTTTATGCATTGATTGAGTGTTAAAATTCAGTATTGTTTTATAATTATTCTTCATCCTCCTCCTTCTAAAGGAACCATTCTGCACAGCCTTGACAAATCCTTTTCATTTTAAGTTGAATTTTACCTCTTTTTGGCCCTTGTAGGTAATGCAGTCCTCATGTAGAATTCTCGGCCAATCCCCTTCCTTATCCAGGAATCCTTCCAAACACATCCTAACTACTTTAGCTGTTCTCTTTCTATGGATATCTTTAGTTCAGGGATCTGAAGCTCACCTCTTATTCTTGCATTCTTCACAAGCCTCTTGTTTTACAAAACCCAATGCGAAGTTATCCTATTTCTGCTTCTTTGATCTGGCTGGTGCGTTTTTAAAGTATAGTCCAATTTTAACATGAATTCATTATGATATTTAATATCAGAGGCTATTTTGAAATATTTTCTTCCCATCAGGAATCAGTTTTATTACCGTGAAGATATATTATCATATTAAATATTTATAGACACATATAAATAAGGCTATGTCATTGTATATATGTACAGATAATATAGTAGATATTTATTATATGTATTCATTTAATAAATCAAGGAATTTAAAAAAGTTTTATTTTCATTGGATTTTTCCAAATTTCCTCATTCTTTACATCTTCTCCTATGACAAGAACATTAGCTTGAAGGTTCCTGCTTTTCCCAAAGTGAAATTTGTCCTTTTAAGGTGGAATGGATAGTATTTGACCGCAGAAAGATAGTGAGAGTGGAGAATTAAGATCTTCCATTGAGAACCACCAGCCAATAAGAAAGCCGAACTCCATCAAGAATTGCACCTTTCCTACCTAAGTTCATTCTTATCTTTCTTATCTTTCCCCTTCATCGCGTTATCGCCTGAAGAACCTGAAGAGAAAACAGGTTGGTATCATGACTCATGCGGCAATACTAAAGCCAAGGAGACCCTCAAATGTTGTAAATTCAAAGATAAGTACATTGTATTTTTTTTTTTGACATTTATTTAAACATAAATATTAAAATCGCTTTTGTAATTTTTTATTCTTGTAATAAGTATTTTTCATAGGTAATTGATTATTTAAAAATTAATTTATGCTTTCAAATTTTTAAATTTTAAATCATTATTGGGTAGAATAACTGACATTGTCTTTTAGGGTTTTCTATTTTATGTTTTATGTAGCATTTTATTTAATATTTATTGATTTAAAATGTTTATATTTATAACTTTTCGATTTAGATTGCAATACTGAAAAATAAAAATAAAAAAATATATAAAAAAACATGAAGATTGGAAGATTTATGCACTTTGAACTTGAAATTTCATCTTCAGAACTTCACTCTGTTTTGATAAATATGAGAGTGGAAGCTTTCCAGAAAATTTAATCATTACATTTTTCGTGGGCTACAACCCCCGCCTCACAGGGATGCAGCATATTAAATCACAATGANCCTCCCTTGCAACCACTTAGGGTCATTGGAGGGAGGGGCTATCTACAGGTTGCCACCCTATTTAAAACACCCATGGCTCAGGACAAGCTTCTATATATAAATAAAAGATTGACCTGGGCGAAATTTGAACCCGCGACGTCAGGATTGCGAGACCCGTACGGATCCCCTGAGCTAGCCTGGCGCCCCGTATACAGATTTAAAGTGGTTGTTTCCTTCCTACCTCAGACTTTACTTCCTTGGTTCCATCCTTTATAATACTGCCTTCACACGTTCTCCTTCTTACATTTATGAACTCTTTACCTTCACCTCCTCAGCCGTTCACACCACACTAGATCCTTACCTCTGACCTTTACATTCCCTCTTATAGAACTGCTTCGTTTCGCCGCTCTTTCCTAGCTCAGCCATCTAGCCTTTGGAACACCCTACCCCAGACTTTACATCCTTGGTTTCTTCCTTACTGTCTCCACACATTCTCATTCTTACACTTATGAACTCCTTACCTTCACCTCCTCAGTCCGTTCACGCCACACTATATCCCGTACCTCTCATCTTTACACTCCCTCTCATAGAACTACTTCATTTCGCTGCTCTTTCCTAGCTCGGGATGCTAGCCTTTGGAACTCCCTACCGCAGACTTTACTTCCTTGGTTCCTTCCTTACTGTCTCCACACATTCTCCTTCTTACATTTATGAACTTCTTACCTTCACCTCTTCAGTCCGTTCACGCCACACTAGATCCGTACCTCTGACCTTTACACTCCCTCTTATAGAACTGCTTCATTTCGCCGCTCTTTCCTAGCTCGGGAAACTTAAGCCTTTGGAACTCCCTACTCTCAAATATTCTCTTTCCATTTCCAAATCCCTCCTTTTTCATCATCTTCTATCCATCCAAACTAAATCTTCCTAACTATGATTGTTGCTAATTAATGATTGAATGAATATTGTGCGCTTGTAATATGTATGTAAAATAATGTAATTAGTGTGAACAAAAGTGTGAGTTGGTGTATTCGTTAAATGTGTCCTTCACATTACATTTTATTTTCTATAAGTTCAGCCTTTGTTTTTATTTTTATTTTTATTTGTCTTTTCCTGATCATATTTTTATGGATTAATAACGTACATTGTCAGCCTTGAGGAAAAGTTATTTTTGTTCAAGTATTTATTTAATTTTCATCGCTTATTTTTATAAATACTTTTTATTTGGTTTGTTTATTTACATTAATGTTACATTTCTTTAAGCCACAAAAGGTATTTTATGGAATTTACTTAATGTTACACAAGGGGACTCAGTTACCCCCAGAATAAAGTTTATTTTATTTATTTCTGTCCTTCAAATATTGTTATATTTGAGTTAAAATTACAATTGTGGTGCCTCTTATAATATCTTTAATGATATTCTAGAATTTTTTTTAAATAATTCTAAGATACTTCCTACCGCTTACTAGCGGTATTTCAGACCGTTAGTCTAACTTATTGTAATAATTTTTTTTTCAGTGCTTGAAATTTCGCATTGCAGATTGAAAAAACTTAGCATTTTAAATATTTAAATGAATTTATAGTTCCTTAAAATTCAACTTTTAAAGAATAAATTCAACTGTAATTTCTCAAAATAATTCTGTTAATTATAAATTTTTCTGATTAGCGTTTTGTTTTCACATATTATATTATATAATTTTACGCACAGGAAGACTTTTTGAGGTACAAACGGTGGAGATATGATAATATTTATTGGAAAAAAGAAGCTATAATATGCACTTGAAATTAAAAAAAAAAATGCTTATAGGGGTTTCAGAAAATCTAAGCAAATGTGGCTCTGAAAAGTTGTCATTAATCTCAAATTGTATAAGGCCGCATATCGTAACTACGTACTAAATTTCAGTAAAATAGAAAAATATTCCTGAGAAAATGAGGGGCGCGCTTTGGTATGAGTATACTAAATTGTATTATTTTAAGTAATACAAATACGTTACACACTTTTGAAGTTTGATCACATAGGCTTCGATTTATATGGAAATATGTATATATGTATATTTTTTTTTACCTGGTAAAATGAGATTGATTAATAACCATTGATTATAGTATAAAGGAAAAAAAATATCGTCATTCGGCAAATTGATTTCGAATAAAAACATATTTGTAAAAAAAAAAAAGATTTTATTATCACTAATGAAATTCAATCTACTTCAGCTTAAGAAGACAAAAGAAGGGAGTTGTCTACTAGGATTTTAGTAGCCAATTCCCATAACACTTATTCACTTTACTCTTGAGAAGATCTGAAATTCACAAGGAAACTTTCGAAAAAATAAAACACACAAACATGCATTAATTCCACACTTAGTAGTTCAATATCCTGTCACAAGACAAAATAATTATTACCTTATATAGACAAAATAATTATACCCCTTTACTTTTGTTACATTTATTTCTCGAATGTAAGTGAACCTGTTTTAAGGAATATTTTGTTTTGAGGTTACATTTCAGGCTTTCATGATTCTCTTTGACGCATATATCGGATTCAATCACTTGGAATAATGTACCTTGAAGAATTAAGATGAGCCCATTACCAATCTTTACGGGAACTTTAAATAACTCCTACCGAATTACATTTCAACAGTGCTCTTAGCGTAAATGTACAAATTGTTATATAAATAACATTTTAAATTTTGTTTATCAGGAAACTCCATCTATAAAGGTTTAAACAAGAAGCCGATTTGTCAAAAATACCATATACATACGGAAGATCAAGGGACACAAAGTTTACTGGTGAAGGTCATCTGTCAAAATTCCAACTTTATGTGTTATTTTCGTTCAGTTCGATGCATCTTACAAATCTGATATAAGTATGTCATCGACTGCTGTATTTCTTGTATATGAGTCTTCACGAGTGGACATTTTTAGTGCCTCATGAGGATCTGGAGGGTAGGCGTTGGAGCTACCTGGAGCCAAGTTCTCTGGAAGCTGGCTCCAGGCGCCAAGAGGCTTGTGCTTAGTCTGATTCATTTTGTTCTCTTGGATCTTAAAGTCTTGTGATGATGCATTTATGACGACCCTTCGCACAGACTTCTCCACAACTCCTTTGTTGGCCTGGCTGACCCTTTCTTGCTGACCGGAGGCTAACCCCAAGGTGCAGTGAAGGGAAAACATGCTTGCAACAACTACTTGAAGAATCTGGCGTGTAGAATTCCTCATATTTCTACACTCACTTAATGAATAACCGATTTCGAGGGAAAATAAAGAACCAATTTTTACTGTTACTTTTTAGATAAGTTTTTCTGGACGCAGGAGCTAATTTGCAAATTCTATTTGAGCTTAAAGGAATATTGCCTTAACTCTCTCAATTAAAAGACTTCGCAATGTTTTTGACGTTCGTAATTAGCGCTATGCAAGTTATCAGCAATTGTCACGAAAAAGAGGAATGCTTTGGACGGGAAATTCCATAAATTATCACAAAGGAAAGCTTTTTTGTCCATAAATATTACTCTTAGATGATTTTAGTTAAGGTTCGGTCAAGGTAGATCCAAAAACTTACAAACTTTAAAAAAGTGTATTTTTTTAAAAGATTATCTGCCAACGTTTCGGCTTCCGCCTCTTACCTCCCCCCCCCTTCTACCTCTCACGTTGTGTTTCAGAAATATTTTATTTCCCCTCAGTCATAGAAATGTGAACTTAGAGATAGGACGTACAATGTAAGCCGAAACGTTGGCAGATAATCTTTATAAAAAAAATACACTTTTTTTTTTTAAATTTGTATTTTTTTGGTATCTACCTTGACCGAACCCTAACTAAAATTATCTAATCATAAATTATCCCGTCCATCCTGCCTAAAGTATAAAGTGACTTCACAGCTTATTTCCTTAAGTTGTGCGATTTAGGTGGGGGAAGTACATTTTAAATTGAATGTCTTCAAGTGTACCCTCAAATTTTGTAATAAAAATCTCTTCCAACCTCAGACATCATTGTAAAGCTTAATCTCTGGACTATTCTTTCACTTGGTCTCCTTGAAAAGAAAGAAATGGTTCTAGTGAACTACCTGCGACTCGACAACACAAGTATATGTGTCATCCTATTGAATTCCTCAACATATCTGGCCAGGATGCGACTAGTAAGTCAGGTCGGATGGGAAAGGGAGTGGAGTTTCAGAATATACATTTCAATGGATGTGCACAGTTTGAAATCACAAGAGCCCTGACCTTCTCCTCCTTCAGGCCACGCAAATACAACTGAAAATTTTCTCAACAATTTGTGAATTTTGTATATTTGTCGAAATCCGTATATTTTGGTTTTGATCCCGACTGTCTATTCTTACTGATTTATTAACACTTGTACTCTTTTGAAAATGTTGTAAGTTTATACTTTTTCACCTAATGCACTGAAAGTTACTAATTTTTGTATTTTCCTGAGCCCTTTCACTCTCTCATCTGTTTTAATTTGTATCTTATTACATTTATTTCATTTTTCCTGGCTCTCTGAAAGTTATTATAGCTATTGTGCTGAAATAATAGTTTATAATTTCTATCTAATTTTTATTATTTAAGTTATAATTCAATGTACCCCATCAAAAATTACCGTGTACAGAAAATGTACCGAATAATTTTTTTTTTAAATAATGAGTTATATANATATATATATACATATATAAGTTATAGTTTTCGATATATTTCTATTACTCATTTTTTATTATAATGAGCTGTAATATATCAGTCGTTTTTTAAAATTAATTTTTGAATATTTTTCTCTTATTCTCTATGTGTGAATCAAATTTAGTAATTTATAATCCAGGTTGAGCCAAGTTCAATAACAAGCGCATATTATGCACCATTTTTAAGCTATGGAGGAAAGGTTATGATCTTGACGGCAACTAATTGTTCACCATCTTCAACTTAACATAAGCTGACTCTGATGATCGGGAGTTTATTTTATGTTAATAAATATTTAAAAATAATTAAGAGTTGCAATTCAGCAACATTTAATTATAAATTTAAAATTTAAATTAGAAGTAATAAGTATTGAACTTATGGTAGTGGAACATTCACGTCTACATGGCGGGATGGACCCTCAGTTTGCTGAACTGGAATGGTGCATTCGCTTGTAAACAAAAAAAGGATTTGTTTTCCCGATCTGGAGGAGAAAAAATGATGAAATATCATGAAAATTTAGTGAGAAAATATGGGGAGAGAGGACGAGCCCCCTTGGAAGACACACATTTTCTAGGTAGAGGTGGAGAGTGGAGGAAGCTGTAAATACTCATCATGCGGGAACGGATGACGCGTGGGTAGGATACACTCTTGCTGGACACCCAGAAGGAACTACGGAAACATAGTCCCCCCCCCCTCGACAATAAATTTTGTGTACATATGCGAAGAAGTGGGAGGGAACTTGCCGAATCCAATCAAATGTATTTATGTTCGTTGGATTTCTTGAAAATTCTTCTCGGAAATTCTATCAAATCATTATTGACATTTAATATCCTCTAACACTGTATAATTTCCACTCAATTGATATAATATTTAGCTTTTCAAAATTTGGAATGAAGAAGTGTGGTTGTTTCTGTCAAAATAAAAGCACTATAATAACTCGAAGTCTGATGGTAATAATCAATTCAGGTAACAAATATCAATTAAAATAAATAGTGGACTTGCCGCTTCTTGTCCCTTGGAAGTCGAGATATGAACGTTGCTTCCATGACACAACTTTTAAAAAATTTCTTCATATTGACACCGATCGTACACAATTCTACCAAAATGGTTTGAGCAGAGAAAACTCAGAGGAAAGCGCTTCTGCCATTTCCCACACAGCTACCACATTCCCGCCCTTCGTCTCCCACTTTTGCACTATATTTTCCCAAAAATATATTTAATAAGTATTTTTTTATGTTGATCAGGTGGATAAAAAGATTTATAGATATTTATCGAAAAAATCCTCTACAGGAACATAGATAAGTCAATAAATTTTTACACACATATATATATTTTTTTATGTCATTTATTTGAATTATATA
>KZ807027.1:678593-689816 GCA_000696205.2 Oncopeltus fasciatus
TATATATCCCCGAAAATTTTACTCTAAGGTGATTTTTTTGTGTGTGTGTGTTAACAGCACTCTCTTTATCCCACCTGTTCTTTATATACTATAAATGTATATTTGAGATAATGTTAATGCTAAAGATATTTACATTACAGTTGACTGAAGATGACGTCATATTTCTCGGCAAAGAGGTATTATTTACCAGACGACCATATGAAGGGAAATTTCCCCTGTGCTGTTCGCACCTCCCCCTACGTTTCCCCTTCCTGGTAGTCTTCTCTTTCCCTGAACTCTACCGGGAGCAGGAAGCTCGACAAGCAGTTTTTCGCCGGACACACTGGACGTCCCACCGAACCACGCCATTTGCAGGAAGAAGCGGTCTCTTGTCCGCCCGTGTCCATTATGCTAATGAGTGGAGTGTGACAGGTCTTTCTTTTCCCTTATCTTTCTTCTCATTGGACAGTTTTAGAATACTCCTGCAGGTTTGATTCACTGTCTATACATTGTGCATAGCAGCATATTTGTTACTTTAAATTTAGCGGAAACTTTCTTAAATTGAGAAAAATAAAGTTTAGGTGACCTATATCGGGCGGAATTATGTCAAGCGTGAACTCTAGTGAGCACATAAATGCTCACCTTACGCCGCACATATTCATCTGTCTACCACAACATCACTCTCATTCATTCTTCTGCAGTATTCTTTATCTAGGTGGCCACCATGCCTCACCTTGGCCACACACATGAAGCAGAAAAGACACGAACTCAGTGCGAGATTCGTACACCTTCACAGGTTATTTGTTCGGATATCACACTTCTCAAAGACACATCATTCATAAAAATCTTGAAGTTCATATGGTATTGAATTGCAAATATCATTCTTGCAATAACCGATATTTTGGAGAATCTTTAAGAAAATTTTATAATATATATTGAATGCCTGAACAACTTTTAATTAATATGTAATATTATCATTCAAAAGAAAAATACTGTTTTACATAGACCATGAAGTGTTAATCTATGCACTATTTTATTAGTCTAAGGTCCTTGTGAATGAATAACCTAACAGGTTTTAAGATGACATTGTTTAGAAATTTATCTGCCATATTTAGTTCATAATAGTGCTTTACGGAATATAAATAAGTGTTAATTTTATGTTTATTATAAATCATGATTACTATTAGCATAAATTAAACAATGTTTATTATATTTAAACATAAGGAAACATTTTTAAATATTTTGGGACCTAAATTATAACTACCCTTATTAATTAACCAAAAATAAGTGATTTTGTAATTGATTTTTAAGAAATTGAAATTAAATCCTATGCCTTGGAAAAATTAAATTATATATATTTATGCTTCATGATTTCATTTCTATGTTAATTTTAACCTATTCACAATCACAAATGTCTAAAACTTTAGCAGTCAGCAATCCTGACTTCGCACAATTATATCCAAGGAAGGTCCATCCTTCCTCCTGTTTTATTATAGGATTATATGATTTTGAAGGTAAAAATGAATACATATTTATATAAAAATACATACAATCTCTAAAAGTTAAAAGGAACGTGATAATTAAATACGTGCTGCAAGACAGAAAATTGACAGTTCAGGTGCCAAAAGAGATTAAGAAAGAAAATATTCCAAAGAAAAAATAACAGAAAAACAATAGTTTATTCTTAAGTACAGAAATTTCGACAAGTCATCTTTAGGATTTAAAAAATTAAAATGTACATGTTACATATGTCAGTGTGATATTACAATAAGATTGAATAATGAATGAGAATCTTACGTTTTATATGGGTTCTTCCTAAATTAAATACAAAATGTAGAATTGGGAAGTAAATTACTTCGATTATATTTTACATCATGTTCTATGTAAAAATAATGTATTTAAAAAAATTAAAAACTAATAAATTATTAAAATATTCAAAAAAAGGTAAATGTTAGTGCGTATATTAATTGACGATCATGACAGAGAGTTTCTAACAAACCAAGCTAGATGTTTAAAAGTTCAAATGGAGAGTTTTTTGTCCGTAGAGATTATTAGTAAGTGTTTAAAAATGTGATATTTTTTAAATTGTATTTTTTAATTAATGTAGTACCTTTTGAAAATGGGGTAGACTGAAACTGGGGAAGCATTGAGGATAATGTGGGAAATGACTTGTAATAACAAACTCCGGAATACACATCTCCTGGGCCTAGACTTAGACTGTGAAGTGAGATTAATGTAAATACAATGTGGAATAACGAACGCCACTCATGTACAAAAAGTATTGTTTTGTAATTGTGTTGTTTTAGTTACGGTTTTTCAAATATTTTCATTTCCCTTATTTGTATCGGTTTGCTGATCAGACTCGCCCACCGCGCCATCTTGTGTGCTACCCTTGGTCAGGATCAGTTCTGCCAAACGATACAAGTCCTCCACCGACTGAAACAAAAAATTACCATTATCAAAACTAATGGATAAAAAAAATAAAGATATTGTATTTAAATTTGTGTTAACATATAAATGAAGTTGTTTTGCTTTGTGTCAATACAAAAACGCTAAACAGCATCTTTAGAGGATTGTTTAACAGGACTGAATATTATTCTGATATCAAAGGAACTCAAAGATTATAATTCTTATATAATAACTAATAATAAACAAATTATATATGTCGTAAAATGCATTGAACCAATTATAATAATTTAGTTAGTAATTTGGGTTTAAGTTCATATTAACCTTTTCGCCTTTGAGTGGGGATTAGATAGCGCATGGATGTACCACTATTTTGCCATGACGGCTAAGGGTGGGGAATGGAATAGGTGTGGTCGTATCACTGTTTTTTGAACGCTCAACCACTTTAACAAATGATTATTTAAAAAAACAAAACAACAACTTTGTGATATGTAACAAAATTTCAGTTGAGGTTTTCTTGCTGATAATAAGATGAGAGGTGGATTACTCCAGGAAACAAAGTTCAGGCCTGTTTACTTTATTTATGGAACATTTAGTGGAGGATACTCCACTTTATTTTACTGTTACCTCTTTAGTTTGATATATGTACATGGGGGCGTCCGCGGTCTAGTGGTTAGCGTGCATGACTCGTACACTGAAGGTCTTAGGTTCTAATCCCGGTCCAATAAGTCAATATTAGTTCCAAAGTTCTCTACCAGAGTACGCTACAGTCGTGACCCTTGTGCATCAGGGGGATGGTAGTGTTCAGTCTCCTGGCATCAAGATGGCACAGCTTTGAGCATGAAGAAGGTCGCTGCCCCTCCCCCCCTTCGCCATCAGTGAGTTTCGTCTCTCGTAATCAACTAAGGGATTTAAGCCTGCAAGACTTGCGGGGGTTGGGAGAAATACCGATCACCCTAATCCTATTATCACGGTAATCTCTACGGGCTTAAGTACCCTCCACCAGAAGACTGGCCGAGGGGCCAAAGTACACTCCTCCAGAAGACTGGTCGAGGGGCAAAGTACACTCCTCCAGAAGACTGGTCGAGGGGCCAAAGTTGACTTCAACAGAAGACTGGTCGAGGGGCCAAAGTACACTCCTCCAGAAGACTGGTCGAGGGGCCAAAGTACACTTCAACAGAAGACTGGTCGAGGGGCCAAAGTACACTCCTCCAGAAGACTGGTCGAGGGGCCAAAGTACACTTCAACAGAAGACTGGTCGAGGGGCCAAAGTACACTCCTCCAGAAGACTGGTCGAGGGGCCAAAGTACACTTCAACAGAAGACTGGTCGAGGGGCCAAAGTACACTCCTCCAGAAGACTGGTCGAGGGGCCAAAGTACACTTCAACAGAAGACTGGTCGAGGGGCCAAAGTACACTCCTCCAGAAGACTGGTCGAGGGGCCAAAGTACACTTCAACAGAAGACTGGTCGAGGGGCCAAAGTACACTCCTCCAGAAGACTGGTCGAGGGGCCAAAGTACACTTCAACAGAAGACTGGTCGAGGGGCCAAAGTACACTCCTCCAGAAGACTGGTCGAGGGGCCAAAGTACACTTCAACAGAAGACTGGTCGAGGGGCCAAAGTACACTCCTCCAGAAGACTGGTCGAGGGGCCAAAGTACACTTCAACAGAAGACTGGTCGAGGGGCCAAAGTACACTCCTCCAGAAGANAGCTGTGGGGTTTAATCCCACATATCTTATTAAATTAATGTAGAATTGAATACCACAAATAATATTAGTATTTAAAAAAATAAAATATATTATTTCTCTGATATTTTTCTCAGGGCATCATTTCTTGCCTTGTTGATAACAATATATGAAATTTCCACCTTCCCATTTAATTCTTTCTTACCGCTTCATGCACAGTAAATCAATTTTCACACTTATTTGGTCAAAATCCTATATTTTTACCTTCTACAATATGAGATAACGAGGACAATTTCCTTATATTATTTCATAAGGGTTTTTTGACAACTTTATATATCCAAGAATTTATTACAACGTATCCGGACGTTTACGATTCCATGACAGTTCTCCTCTCACATGGGACTCACGTGTAGCTGCCTCAGCTCCTTGATGAGCGGCGGCTCGTATCTGAGGTTCTCTATGATCTCCTGGGTGGGCAGCACGCCGATCTCCAGAGCCTCCCGTCTGACGCTGTCCAACCTCCGCTCGCAACCTCTCACCCAGTCTCGGTCTGCCATCTCCTCGTCGACGGGGGACACTTCCGACCTCTCCGACTCCAGCTCGGACAGTGTGAGGAACTGGCGGTACTCCCAGGGGTCGACGTGTGGTCGGTGACGCGGCTTCCTGTTCTGCAACGCAACAATCTCATAGGATCACTTGCATCCTACAACACAGCAAGGGATAGTCAACACATGGCTAAGAACTTAAAGTGTAGAATACATGGAAAAAATACACTCAACATTAAAATGGTTAAAATTATTCTAAAGTAGTTTTTTTTTTTTTTTTTTTTTTTTTTTTTTTTTTTTTTTTTTTTTTTTTTTTTTTTTNCCATTATTCCAGGTATAGGTTGATGTAGGGATTGGTTGTAATCTCCTTTGTTGAGGTGTTCTAAGTGTTCCGAAAGTTTTTTGTAATTGTGTTTGTGTTTGCCTATGGATTATGCTGTCTTCTGTCTTTTTGCGTTGTTGTCGGTTTGTGTGTTGTCTGTTCGTTTACGTTTGTGTGTTCGTTTTAGTAACAGTAGCAGTCTAAATATGGTGTTAGATTGTGTGTTAAGTTGTTCGTTATTAATGATTATAATTATATATATGTATATATATAACTTTAACAGACCAAATTTTTAGCATTTCCTAATTAGGTTTGAAGGATGATCTGCTTAGAGGTAGAGGATTCAAGGATCCTAGGATGACCTAGGAAGGAATACAAATTCTTAAAGTTCTAAAAGTGGGGTAATTATGAAAAAATCCCGACCCGACTACATTCGACCTAGTGAGTTTCCGGAATGGAATTTAAATATTACAAATAGGCTGTGATAAATTATTGATTTTGCTTCCTCCTGTTTTTTAAATACTTTATACTTTTTATATTTATTGGTTCATGTAAAATTATTTGTTGTTTTTAATCAATGTTATTTACATATGTTAATTTATATTTCATTACTTATTTATATTTGTATATCAAATTATTTTTAATATTATAGCCTGAAGATGCAGTAATAGCTGCGAAACCGAATCCAATAAAAAAAAATACTATATCTTTTACTGAACCTTTGTAAAGATTCAGTTATTAGAATTTGTGTTCCATGAGAGTTTTCCGGAAAGCACATGCTTGTTGGAGGATTGTAGCGAAGGCCTTCGACATCTCTTCCTGCCACGGACTGAAGGCCTCTGTAGAAATAGAGAGCTGATCTCTTCTCTTCGTCCCATGCCAGTGGCCATTTACTCCTACTACAGCACACGTTTGATGGAACCAACAATCTGTATACAATACGAACTCTAGCTTCGGCGATTATTAATTGGAGGAACGACATACCAACCGTGAACCCTACAGAGCTACTCTAAATAGCAGAGAGAAGTGGAGTTTGCCGTGGATTACCTTCTTCTTCCATTGGTCGACGTTCCTCTCCACCTGGCGGCTCACCAACATGATGGGGTGCTGGTCGAGGGAGGTGTCGTCCAGGGTCTGGATCCCTCTTAGTGCTAGCTTCTTCCTACGCTCCGCCTCCTTCTTCTGCAAGCAAATCATGGGTTACCAGAGCAAATGTTCCGTCCTGACCATGCGGCAATCATTCAGGCATAACATATATCAATTCTACTATCCCTTAGCTCATAAAACTTTGGAAGAGTTGACTTGCCAAGTTAGGCAAATTGGAAACGCTGATGAGTTTAGACAGACTCCAGATAAGTTGCTGTGAAATAAAGTGGTAAAATTCTTCCGAGTTCTAGCGGCATAAATTGTGGAGTAGACAGCAACATCATCACTTTACCTGCAAACGTAATAAAATATCTATCATACCTTCCATTGTCCGTCTTCATTAGTTTCTGCAAGCCATCTTCTGTAGGCGAGCGCTTTCGGACATTGTCCATCTTCTTGGCCGAATACATGTGTTCACTGTCACTGTCTGTATTCAACTCCGAATACAGTTGAATAGTCGCGTTGAATACAAACAGTAACACATGTATTCGATCACGAGGATGGATAGTGTCCGAAAACGCTCGCCAACAGAGGATGGCTTGCAGAAACCAATGAGGCCGGATAATAGAAGGTATGATAGTTCTATATTCATTGGTAGTGATAATAACCCTTTAGTAATAAAAGATATTTGTTTTCGCTATAGAATCACTTCCTTCAAGGAAACGAGGATCGTAGACAATGTCTATAACCTACCATAGTTCATGACGTCACATAGATATGATACCTCTAATTAGGGTTCATATTTTTTTTTTCTATTTATTGGACATGTTTAAAAATTTACTTTCGAGGGAGAGCTCCGCCACTTTCCTTGAAATGAAGGAAAACTCAGTGGGAAGAAGGGCAGATATTGAAAATGAAAAAAAAAAGCAGTATAAAGGGTCGGGCTACGTCATAATTACAAGAAGAAATCGATACAAACATTGTCGTAGTTTTCACGCCCAATTATCTAAGTTTTCATTATAATTTCAACCATTATCGAAATATAGTCATCACAAATCCAAATTCCCTCTTCACAATCCTCATTCATCAGCACTAATAAAAATAAATAATTACAATATAATGTGCTAATTCTAACAAATGTGACAAATATAAACATTTGTATATAAACAATTTATGAATTAATACTTAAGTTTAATTTGTACAAAATGTACATACGTTTAGACAGTACGGTACCACTCCGAATATCCTGGATATACCACAATATAAATTGCATACCACAACAAAAAAAGCTATGTATACGACGAGCGCAATCTCCTGTACTCTGAAAACGGGAGACTTTGGTCAACTTTCACCACGTCATGAATATTTCCCGTTGAAACCTCAATTTAACCTCAGTTTCGAACGGTGAAATAAACAATCGCTGTTACTTTTCAACTTCTCAAGTAATTTGAAATTGCGTAAAAATGAATAAATATTAATTTAGTTGTGGTGTATAATCCCACGTAGATTTTAAACAATTAATGCGAGAGACTAGAATAAAAAATCTATCTGTCCCAGCCAGGACTCGAACCTGGATCTCCTGCATTCCGGGCCGGTATGCTTCCATTGCATCAACTAAATTAATATTTATAAATGAAAATAAAAAAAGTAAATAACGAAAGTCAATAAATAGCTTGACAATGTCAGCTCCTTCGAGCATAAGACGATGTATTCGTCTTTCTCGGAGGTTTAGAATCTCGCTAGTGTGCTGGGAATTTAATAAGTTATCTAGCTCGTCCCGGTGGTTCAATGGAAGCTTACCGGCCCGGAAAGCAGGATATCCAGGTTCGAGTCCTGGCTGGGACTGATAGATTTTTTATTCTATTCCCTCGCATTAACTGCATAAAAATTAATGTTTATTTAATTTTCTTGTCCTCTAATACCTTTCTCTTTTTCATATAAAATTCATTCATTCTGTTGGAATAATAATTTTAAATTCGTTTTATCTTTTAAATGAAGAGGATTAATAATAGTAAAATCTTAATAAATATTTGTAAATAAGAAAGTAAAACCGTCGAACTATAGTTTTTAATGATCTTCTTCAACATCTACTTTTCACAATTTTTAACAGAAATTTAATATTTAATAACTTTTCTTCTTTTTTATTTTTGTCTCATACATATTTCGTTTTACTATAGTAGTAAAAATGAATTTAATGATCAGATAATTCGACTCCCCTTTAATTGGTTTCTTGTACGATTCTTGTATGTATGTAAAAGACACCACACACACACACACACACACACACACACACACACACACACACACACACACACACACACACACACACACACACACACACACACACACACACACACACACACACACACACACACACACACACACACACACACACACACACACACACACACACACACACACACACACACACACACACACACACACACACACACACACACACACACACACACACACACACACACACACACACACACACACACACACACACACACACACACACACACACACACACACACACACACACACACACACACACACACACACACACACACACACACACACACACACACACACACACACACACACACACACACACACACACACACACACACACACACACACACACACACACACACACACACACACACACACACACACACACACACACACACACACACACACACACACACACACACACACACACACACACACACACACACACACACACACACACACACACACACACACACACACACACACACACACACACACACACACACACACACACACACACACACACACACACACACACACACACACACACACACACACACACACACACACACACACACACACACACACACACACACACACACACACACACACACACACACACACACACACACACACACACACACACACACACACACACACACACACACACACACACACACACACACACACACACACACACACACACACACACNTTATTAAAATATATATCATATAATATGATGAAGGAGTCATATACTCCGGATACTGAGGCCGTCTTCCTTACAACACTGCGCAAACCGATGAAGATTGAAAAGTGCGTAAGAGCTAAAACCAGACGAGAGAAATGTCCTCGTCAAGTTTTTCTTTTATTACTGTGAAAGCATTAATAAAACATAATATATAGAAAATGTAATTCTGAATCACTGTAGGTACATTTATTTTTTCTTTAAAAAAAAAAGCATTTTAACAAAAAATTAGGAGGATTAGCGGTAATATTAGATGCACCACAAATAAAGACACAAAATTTAATTTTTGCCTAAAATCCGATGTTGGGAAAAGGGTTTTTTCAGAGGACCAAATTGTACATTAAGAGATATTTTTTTTTTTTTTAATATTTCTATTAAACTTCAATAGATGGGAAATATTTTTTCATATTTCATGCGACATTTTTATGAAAAATGAATATAAAAGAAGTTATTTGGAAGTGAAAAATTTTGGTTCCTCACAGTAAGCAATTCTTTTATCACATCCCAAAAACCCGATATGTTATTTCTTTTCCATATGTTTACATTAATAAGGAGATCAAAATGTTTTAAAATGACCGACTTTATGGTTTTTTCCTAACTGAAACTGAAGATCATTACTCTATAATGATATATAGCAAGATATAGATGGCTAAAGAGAAAGTTAGAACTTATTTTGGCTCACAGTTGAAGTTTTATAGTGAACTTTTCCAGAAGTATTTCTTCCTGGCGTAAATGTAACCGGGAATAATATATTTTTGTGTTAATATAAAACAAAACTATGTAAATAAACATTAACTAATAATGTATAAAAAATCTTTTTTTATAAAACATTTATCTACAGTGAAGCAGTTCGATAACCGTGTCAAGTGAAATATGTCCACGAGACCATCCTCAGGGTGCCGTCGTAAGAGAAGGGTGAGAGCTCACCAGGGCTTGGAGAAGTCGGAAGGCATTTCGGACGGCGACTGGCGGAAGAGCGACAGAAGAACACATGATCGATCAGTGGGGTCGAGGGACTCCAGAGGGAGGGGTAGCAGAAGTAGGGAGGGGTAGCAGGAGTAGGGAGGGGTAGCAGGAGTAGGGAGGGGTAGCAGACGTAGGGAGAGAATCATCATTATCGCTGGTTTTTCTTTGGGCCCATTTGTCTACCCCATCTACTTTTCCTTCGTTCTGTGAGTCACAAACTTCCAGGACATTCAACCCTAGAAAAGTACTTGGAGAAAAATGCTTAATGTCAGCAAGCCACGATATTATAATGGCTGTTGTTCACACACACTAATATTTTGTAATTCTCCACTTCCCATTATTTTAAACTAATATAAGCAGACCTTGAATAGTAATCTCAATTACTATAAAAATTTTACTTAAAGTTGTCCAAAATAGATAATAAATGGGCTACCAGTAATAAACATTTATTATCGCTATTATCTTATATTGTAACTTTGTCCTAATTCAATAAAATAATACGATAATGTTTAAGAATATATATTAAGGTAACAATAGTTACAATAATATATATAAAGTAATTAATTTTTTTTTTACATAAGAAATCATACAGATATGAATTAAAATTCAGCGGAAATGGAAGCATACAAATAAATACGTGAAGAGGAGATTATAGTGTAGATTTGGTCAACGAATTTTAAATGAAAACATTTGTAAAACGAATAGCTATTATTTTGGCCTACGTGGCTGTCTCTCGCTCCATTATTCCCACGCCTTGAAGATGTCTGAAATTCAGGCTGAAACATCGATCATGCATGTTGACAGTAAACCTCTATGATATCAAGAGTTAACTAATAATGAATCTATAATTTGGAATTTTCTTGAATTGTACCAGACTTCCGTTCTTGTGCCCTGACAAGAGCACTAAGTGTGCACTTATCCCCAACCCTCTGGAAGCGTTACCTTTCTGATTGGTACTCATACCTGGAGAACAGCTCACATAATGCCTGGAGGAGTCATATTTCCCTTCAGTACTCCCAATAGTACCAAGATAATTATGGATCTGGATATTCTAAGAGAAGTAGTGAAAAATGAATCCCTGTTCTCTTCCAAGACTCACGGCTGACATATCTCTGTTATCCCTCACTTTTTACATTTTTCAAAAGTGGAGAAACATAATAAATAATTAAATTAAAATATCTCAAATATATAT
>KZ807027.1:699163-712972 GCA_000696205.2 Oncopeltus fasciatus
ATATATTAATATAATAATATTAGCTACAATCGGCCAAAGAATGATTTTTTTTTTAATTCAATGGTTCACATGTTGTAAATATGTCTTATTAAGAGTTTTTTAATTTAATTTTGGTTAAGCCAGATTTCTGGTTTTATGATAAGAATTATATATATATAAATATGTGTCTTCCTCACAATGATTTAATTTCCACTCAAACGTTTTCTGCTGAAATGAGTAGTTTGAAGGAGCTTCCCTGCTGAAGAGCCTCACTGTGAAACCAGCACTCCCATTTGCGAATGTGTGATTCTCAACATTCGAATATTGGGGCTGGAAAACGTTCGTAGAGGAAATGAATAAATATGGTGAATAGACATCTTTATATTTCATCCACTGTTTAATATTTTTCATATTTTAGAATGGTTTTGTTACGGAAAAAAGAAATAATCTCATTCCTCAACGCTCCATTAATACTTAACATACTTAATATTATACTTACTATTTTTATGATATTGTGCCACTGTATGTGATAGGTTAAAAGGAGAGTTTTTTCGACCGTAGATATTATTATTAGATGATTTTAGTTGGGGTTCAGTCAGGGTGGATTCAAAAAAAAAAAAAAAAATAAAAATTTAAAAAAAGGATTTTTTAAAAAAAGGATTATCTACAACTTTACATTTTTTAAATTTGTATTTTTTTAAATTTTTATCTACCTTGACCGAACCCCAACTAAAGTCATCTAATGTACGTAATGGACTACATTTATTCACAATTAAAGCTACTGATTGATTTATTTTAACACACTATATTTTAATACTGCACACTTCTATATTTTTATGATATTTTAAAAATTTTAAGTTGATTGTAGGTTAAATCAAGTACATACATTAGAAATTTAGAAATGGAAGGGTTTGCATTGCACAGTTGTGTTGCGGGTCTCTGACACTAAAACCCCTTGCAGCTACGAACAACTCAGCGATAGGAACTCTGGACACAGAACACCTACGCACCCAGCCTGGACTGCGCTTTCTGGAGGCGACAACAGCAAACTGATAGAGATTGACACGAATGCCAAAACATTTTAGCAGATTTCCCACAGGAAAATCCGAGGGAGAGAGAGAGAGAGCGAGGAGGGGAAAGATGTTTAGGATACATTTTATCCAAATAGAGAATCAAAAATACATTTTTTACTCTTTCTTTTACAAAAAGAATCTGACCAGCTTTTCTGTAACATTTATTACGTTTATTAAAGAAGATATTTAATAATTAAACTAGGGGGGTTATGCAGACTCTTTAAGCCTCCCTTTAAAATATATAATAACATTCCCCCTTTTTGTAAGCCATTAAATTAAAGTTTAATTGTCTAAAATTAAAAGAGGGAAGGTTTAGGGGGATACAAAATTGAATAATCGCTTCTAAATCTTCACAATTTTACCAGTCTATTTGAGCTAGTTTACAGAAAGGGATGTAATTCCAATGACCCCAAATAGTTTGGAAACATTTCTTCTAATCTCAACCCTAACTTTAACTATTATAGATTTAAATAAAAGAGGGTTATTACTTAGTCACACACACATATATATATTTATTTGTAATTCTAATGAATTTCCAAGGAATGAGATATTGAGGTATTTTACATAACAGAGTTTTGGAAAAAAATTCTCGTCTTTTTCTACGATCCTACCCACTGAAACGAAAAATTTTATTCACTAAAATTTATATTCAATTGTATATAATTTTTGCCACGTTGTTCAAATGAGCCCAAGTTTTCCTCAATGAAATTTAGCATGAAGCGTTTAAATATAAAACGAATGACTGAGTTTATTAATCAACGAATTAGGACCAAGATGAGCAAGGGATTGTGTGAAACATTAAGTTTAGAATAATGAAACAATACAGGTTTATTTATTGCTGAGTGATATCCTCTAAAACTTCGGGGATTACTTCACTGAAATGTTTAAAAACGTGACGGGTTTTTCTCTTTCGTCAACTGACGGGAGTTGGAGTTCTGAATTTAGAGTTGGTGAAATAAAAAAAAAATTAATTAATTTAGAAAAAAGCGAATTAGTTCTGTGGCACAAAGATAACAATTTTCGAGGTGTCAGAGAAACAATGTTAAATATCTCCATCATTGCCACATTGAAGCGGAGACATCACTGAAGTGGAAACGTAACATGTCCGACCGACACGGACTCTCTAATCCTTCCTTTCTCATTAGTGTAAAGTAAACGTACTTCACGCAGGGGCTGCGCAAACATAGCGAATTCCTCAGTGGGCTAATATATCCACTTCATTCGGATCCTATATAACCTTCTCCCCACCCTACTTACATTCTGGTCTTCACATGTAACAACGAGAAATGAGAGTTCTTCACCAGAGGCTTCACCAATCGGAACTGACTATCTTGAAATTTTTTTATTTTTTTTTTATAAAGTTTTGGGTTAACGATAAAATAATCCCCAACTCCTGTTCGACCAATTTATATTCTTGTCAATAGTAATAATAATTACTATAAAGTTTAATATAATGTTACATTGCGTAAATAAGAAATGTATGGTTACTGTAGTTTAAAAAACATTTTTCTAATTGTTATTTTTAATTGAGGATCGATCTCTAGGTAAACCCCCACTCCTATTACTGCTATTGTGTAATATAATTAACTTTATTATAAATTATTTGATACAATATGTTCGCACTGTGTTTCATTTTCATTCAGTTCAACTATAAATTGTACTTGTGAGAGTTTATAATCCCCCTAGAGTTTCTAGTAAAGCACTACTTTTACCTAACCATATATGATAGCTCATAATCATTGAATCTAAACAATTGTTTTTGAGTCCAACGTACTAACTTACAATACTTTTTAATGAAAATTACGGCCACTGGAACTATTGAAATTATTCTTTTTAATGGAGTGCTGGATTTAAAGCATACCCATACTCATTATTATGTGACTTATGGGTCGCAGATAACTCACTTAAATTATAATTCGAATGGTGTATGTGTAATTTCGGAATTACGGTCGGCTAGGCATTATGTCCGCTAGTGCGTTCTGTTAAAATTGAAGTTTCAGGTAAACCCCCACAACCCAAACACAGGGAGGGATTCATTCTTCGCGATATTTGTGAATTTGTGCCACTGTGTTATCTGCACGAATTCAAATTTGGAGACACTGGTTTGTGAAAGTATCAGCTCTCAAGCGAACAGACTGCGAATTACTTCACACACGAATGTATTCAAAATACACAAATTTATACTTCCTTAAAACAAAAAATTTGCCTAGAGTATTGTGGGCGAATTATTACAAGAACAGAGAATTTCGCAAAAAAAAATTTTGATAAATATTTTAAAACAATAATAAAATTATGATTAACAATTAACAAATAGAACAGTTCAAAATTATTATTTTATTATATGCGATGAATGAGGACAAATACTAAGAACAGCCCACACTAAGAATATTTTAAAAAAAACAACATAATTTTGTACATATTTAAGTGGGGTCGATGCAGAATTATTTAAAAGTCATCCATGTTTGCTAGGAAAAGGAAACCTGATAAGAGAGGCAATTGTTTGTTGTCTTGTGTTTGTTGTTATAATCAGATCCCTGTGGTACCTAATCACACAAAGAGGTACCAAGTCCGTGTTATCGTAATGATAAGTGTATTTGAAATTTAGGTAAAGGTCTGTAATAAATAACAACCTATTGATGAAACGATTCCTTTAGTCATAAATAAATCTCTCAGTACACAATACTCGCAGCTCTATTATCAAAATACATTGTCTCTAGGCAGGAGCAACACAATAACAGAATACGGAGAAATGTGAAAAAGAAAATTTCTGAAGAACTGAAGGAAAGTTTATTAATAAAAAAATCTACCCTTGAAGGAGAATAATGATCGGCTGTGAGATATAAATATCTCAAAGATATAACTTATTTATTACTTATATTTCAGTGGTAGTGTAGAATGTTCTGACGTCACAGTCTAATACAATGCTTCATTTGTAGTTAGATACCGGAATAATGTCTGCTTTGACGGGGAACTTTCACTTAAGACTTGAAAGTAGGACTGCAGAGGTAAATAATATATTGCTTATCTACACCCCGCCCTCCGAGAAAACTGACACACAAGAGGTGAGTGAACCAGGCGAATTTCTCATCACTCTAATCATTCAATATTTATACTGAAAATTAGAGTAGACTATGCCTAATTGATAAAATCAAACCGATCAGGTTTTACATTTCAGGTAAATCTCCAGGCCTAAACAACTATTTTTTATTCATTCGTAAGTAAATAAATTTGAATTTTGGCATTTTTGCTGCAAGAATCTAGTGTTCAATGGGTGTACTGCACCCAGCTATCTCATTCTTCCACTCAATCTAGGAGGGCAAAACAAGTTATCTTTCCGTCGCACACACTCTTTGGTTGGCGACAAAGAGTGTGTAACTAAAGCTCTCTGATACAACCGCTATCTTCAATGAGACGTTTAAATACGAATATGCTAATTTGAAATATTAGTTGTTCTTAGAAAATAAGCTGACAGACTTCTTTTTTTATATTCAATATTAAAATTCCACGTCTCTTGGATGGTAAAGCATCGAAATTAGACGAAGGGGATGTAGGTAATTAATTTTAAGTATTATACTTGCTGAGCGCTTGCGGAATCATGATTCCATCTTTGGAGCACATCCACGTTTTTATGAGTGACTCCGTATTGAGGACGCCAAGGAGGAGCCGAAGATGACAAAAAGAGCTATGTATATTCCGAAGATGGAATCAATGATTCTGAAAGTGCTCAGCAAGTAAAATATATAAAAGTGCAAATATAGGCTATTATATGTTAAACCTTATTAACTTTTTTTATCAAAAAACTGATTGATTATAAATTTTAAAAATTTACATGTTGGTTCCATAATTATGGTCAATACACAAAAATGTATCAACTTGGTCATTCTCCCCCCCCCCTCTTTATTAAAGTTTTAATGAAACCAATTAAATGTACATTACATTTATGTAAAAATAAAAATTTTAAGCGACACCCAGCATCACCAATATAGGATCAGTGAAGATCTAAAGAAATTTTTCAAAAGGCACCGGACTATTGCCCAACATGTATACCTTTATTATCCAGTAGGTATAAAAATAAGTTTAGTGTCTCCTTTATTGTTCTCCATCTACGAATTTTATTGATATTCATTTAGTAGTATGTTATTATTGTAAAAATCTAAATTATGAAATTAAAGCTGTTCAATCTCTCCCCTTAACTGTACCACCCCACCACTGTTTCAACTGTTCCCTCCCACCGCTCTGAATTTACCTCTAGAAGTTTGCCAACCCTTCCTCTCACCAAGGGCTGTGTATATTGCACCGTTTTGTGTCAAACGGTATGAGATTCAGACAAGAGACTTCAAAAATAATATTCAGCAACGGCAAAACTAATATATTCGCTCAGTTTGTTTTAACCATCTATTTTTTGTAGCGTAGGGCTGAGAAGGGAGGTGTCGCTCTAAAAGTATTTACTAACTTTATCAATGGGGACTGATCTTGATGGGGTCTAGGTGTCTCAATGAGCGACACTATACTTCCCTTCCTTCAACAATTTGAGTTCGGTTTCCAGCTTTCTCTATTGGTCAGAATGGGACGGCGATCAGCTGTTCGATGTCTGTAGGACTCGCATCGTCTCTGCCTCACAGAAACCAAGCTCACCACGTCGTGCCACCTATAGGCGGGAGACGGAGTTCTCTGACGGACATTTGCCAACTTACCAGCTCCGGTGCAAGATAAATAGGTCTACTCAAAATAAATATAATTTGGATTCTAAGCCTTTGGTTTGAGATCAGTTCCCACTCTTGTTTCAAGTTTAGCATAACTCAAGCACACGGCTGAAGTCTTCATGAAGTTTCAGATTCTCCAAGGCACACGGGTTGGCTAGACATCAAACACCCAATCAGACTCAGATAATGAAATTGCATATCTCCCCACATGGGTCGCATAGGAGATAGAGCTCCAAGGATTTGTCAGTGTCTACCGAACTTATGTATTTACTTGGAATTTATTTTGTTATTTATTTATAACAATACAACACTGCTGGTTGTTAATGTTCTAGACTTTTCTTATACGTTAAAAAAGATAAATAATTCTCGCTAATGCCAGATATGAAACCTTTTTAAAACCGGTTTTTCTTTGACACACACCCACACATTATATATATATATATAGTGAGTGGTAAAAATAATATAATTAAAAGACTCAATTTAAATTTTCAAAACAAATTTTAATTTAGAAATGATTCTAAGAGAATATACAATATTCATAAAAATTGGAGAAAGTTTATTAGTATAAATGAAGGAGAAACCAAAATTTAAATTTAATAACGCAAAACTCCTCTTAATTAAATGTTACACTAAAAAAAAAAAAATTTAAATGTATTCATTTTTCAGCTATTATTTTTAGCATATCTATCTTATCCCATAACTAATTATTACATACTTATATAAAAATATATAAAGTATCAAATTGATATTTAAAATATAGATAAAACATAAGTTTGCTGAAAGATAAATAAAAATAAATTTATTATTAGATTTACAATCTACTTTATAATTATTTCGTTTTCTATTTGATTATATATAAATTTACAAGTAGAGTATAAGATATAATCAAATAGAAAACTAAATAATTATAAAGTAGATTGTTTCAGAACATTATTTGACTGTATTTATATTTTGTTAATTTTTAAAATAAAAACTAATTTATAATTGGTATATGGTCATACCAAATTTATTCAAAGTCAACGTTTCTCTGAAGGCGAGGTCTGATGCTCAGAATCGAGAGTTTGAGATGGATTGGAGGGGATGGGCCCCCCTACTCTCTACTCTAATCCTGTCAGGGGCTGCAAGAAGGAAAGGTACTCACGAGTAGACGATAGGTTCTCCTTCCAGGTCGGCTGAATCGCCCTGCATCCTCATGTACAAGTTGGAGGATTTGTCCCGGACCATCTCTTGCGACAGGGAGCTCATAGATAGTCCCAACAATCCACCGTCCTGGCCTCCCTCCATCTCAGACAAGATGGCTGAGAGTATGTACTTCAGAGACTACCGCCGGAAAACGGAGTTAATTTTTCTAGCAGACTATGAAATGGCTTTCTTTTACAACTAAAGTGATCTACTACTAGTAATTCTCCATGAAATAACGAAATACAAAATCGCTTTATCTACACATAGGTTATGTTGTAACAAAATCCATATGGTCTAAGTGCTCCTTAACCATTAGGTTTTCCACAAATACCCTAAAACTAGTTGTCTTTCCAAGGGATCACAAGCTTGTTTTAAATCTCTCTCGAGATTATCCAAGATGTCTCTCAATATTTGTAAAGTGCTTCTGAAAGAGTTGAACATCAAATAGTGTCTAAGAATGTGTATGACTATGAACTATGGCCCGAGGATGGCAAACCATGGCGTAAATATCAAATTTTGAATCCTCCATAATTTTTTTTCTGGTTACTTGTCAAATGGCCCAATGAGATGTCTTCTCTGGTCCTTCTGTCGCTTGCATCTCTCCTTGTCGTTCGTGCTGCTGATAAATCTCCCTGGAATGTCAGAATTCTCGTCCAATGGCAGAAGGGGCCGCCATCTTGCCTGAGCATGTCAGGATTGGACTGTCTCTGAATAAGCGTCCTTCGAGTGATATGCCTGTCACAATCACTCAACAAAATGGCAGGGAAGGTTTTCCTTTTGGTAGGAGTAGTTCTAGCTTTGAAATTATTTGCCTGACAGAGTTACTTTCTACTAGGAAATTCAGTTACTAACCATTATACGTACCATGAAGAGGAATTTTTTTATTTCTTCACCAATCCTACATAGGTTATGCTAAAATGGCCCACGCAAAATTTATACCAATTGTAACAACACAAAAAATTAAAATGTTTCGGAGATGACAGAGAAAAAGTCTCGCTTCTGAATTAACTGTTAACAATTATTTTGCAATCCTTTAGTATCTTATATAAGGAGACATAAAAAATTTAAAGAAGTAATTGAATATAATAAGTAATTGATTGAAAAATGAAGTTTTTATTTATGGTATCATTAAGAAAATATAATTAAAATTAAAATCATAAAAAGATAAAAATAGCAATTTAACAATAATAATCCGTCCGAAGATAGGCAAAAAAGATTAAAAGAAAAATTCAAAATTTGAAGCTGAAAATGCAATGAAAGGTAAAGCTGGCAGTGGTCTTGGCTGGACAATGAGGAGTTCAACCATCTTAGTTAAATCTCAAATATTTTAAAATATGTCATGGAAATGTGAACTTAGGGACAGGACGTCCTCTCTCATCTTCATGATAGGTAGGTATGGCAANCTCCTCAGGGATATTAAGTCAACTGTGATAAATATAAATTTCTTAAATTATAATTTAATTTATAAAATTATAGCATTTTTATTCTTGATCTTTTGACGAAAAATACATATTGAAGCATATTTAATAAATAATAAACATGTAGGACGAGTAAATATCTTATTTATAAAATGCAGAAACTAAATGTATTTATAAATATTAATTTAGTTGTGGTTTATTATCCCACATAAATTTTAAACAATAAATGAGAGGGAATAGAATAAAAAAATCTACCTATCCTGGCTGGGACAGATAGATTTTTTTATTCTATTCCCTCTCATTAACTGTTTAAATTTATTTATATTTGCATTAAAGAAATGTATTTATAAATATTAATTTAGTTGTGGTTTATTATCCCACATAAATTTTAAACAATAAATGAGAGGGAATAGAATAAAAAAATCTACCTATCCTGGCTGGGACAGATAGATTTTTTTATTCTATTCCCTCTCATTAACTGTTTAAATTTATTTATATTTGCATTAAAGTTTTCTATTGGTAACTGTTGAATAAGTTCATATTTAGGGGGCTGTAGTGGAAGACGGAAATTTATAATCCTGATATCATAGTTGCTATTTGAGTGACGAAAATGGTTATGGATGTAAGATATGAGATCCTCTCTTTGCCAGATACAAACTATTAATGAATTCCCATAAGGATTTAAGAAAAGAGTCTCATATATTTAGCTTTAAATACTAGTATAATACAAGAAAATGTAATCTTATTCAGAAAATTGTATCATAATTTATAAATCTGCTCTTATTCTAAACACCCCTCCCACTCTTAGTCTCTTTACCTCAGACATTAACTAAAAATTCACAAGCATTTTTAAAGTTTTTCATTATGAAAAATGGCAGGTATCTTTATCTAAAAATACATATAGAAAAGTTAAGGTAATTATTAAAGAAAACAGTGGGGGTTTGCCTGAAATCAGTAAATTTTACCCTTGTCCTATCTACCCCCTGGTAGTCTCCTTTCAAAGCATTCTTTAAATTACTACTTAAATTCTTCTTTATATTTGCCGACACACACATTTCTGTTACAATATTAACGGGCAAGAATCTATTGAGGCCTTTTACCAAATTTTATTTAGAAAATTAAATAAATTTAATTTCGTTGCGAATGTCTCTTTTTAAATATATACTGACAATGAAATTTAAAGAAAAAAATGAATTTTATGT
Organism: Oncopeltus fasciatus; assembly: GCA_000696205.2. NCBI lineage: Eukaryota > Metazoa > Arthropoda > Insecta > Hemiptera > Lygaeidae > Oncopeltus > Oncopeltus fasciatus. Next base: position 708,721 of record KZ807027.1, read on the forward strand.
CCTCCCCCACAAAGAATGCTGGACTTTATAAGAAATGTGCTGAAAGAAAAAAAAAATTAGCCAGTAAATGATTAACTGCTCTCTGATAGTAAGTTAACTGCAGACTTATCATAATGTAGAGGAAACATATGTTTATGTTATTTAAAGTATGGTGTTTTCAGTGTAAGGCTTAAGGTTTAAATTAAGATATGAAAAATCTGATACTAAAGAAAACATATCATGCGATCTTGGCAGTGTAAGACCTATAATCAAATAAAAGAGAAACTCCTGCATATTAATGAAATTCGCTGTTTCTTTTACCATTAAAATAGATCAATTTATGAAGAGAGGATTGTCGGAAATTCGGTAATGGTAGTTGAAGAATTAAAAACTAATTTGTAACTTAAAATTTTTTTCTCATACAAATTAGTTTTTAAATGTTTCAACTACAAAGACCAAATTCCCGACAATCCTCTCTTCATAGAACTTGACGGTCAACTATTCATTCTGTATAAATCAATTTGTTTAGTAGTAGAAATGTAAAGAAATTCGGTTTAGACACATGCAAAGGTTTGATTTTTAATAATGAAAATTTGTATCATAACTTGAGAAAATTACACAAATATTTATTATGAGTAAGTAAATTTATTTTAAAGGATAACAAAAAGCAAATGTCTTACCGGAATAAAAAATTTTATTTTCGGATGAGTCTTTTCTACAATTTTCCACTGGAAGGTTCGTGCGTGACCGATGTCATCCCAGTTTTTTGACAATTACTCGACCATCCGTAATTCCTTCCGGGATGTCTGTCAGTGTCAAGCGATCATAGACAGTACGTAGGGCACTGGAATATTTAGCAATTTATCTTTACTTTGTACAATTTTTCAAAATAATTCCCACTGCAAGGCAGGCTTTCATCATCCTCCTAAGCCCGTTACTTCAAGCAAAATCTCTATCTGAGATTAGTCACATGGGATCAGTCTGGGGGAGACTCCCTGAAGGTTCTCTGAAGGAATGAAGCGCTAAGTTCACTCCCACTCAAGATGTTTCTGAACAACATTTCCGTCTGAAGACACACTTCAGTCTCTGACGGCGCAGGCGTAACCGACCTTGAAGCGACCTCGAACACGAAATTCTCCCTCGCGAACTCCCGGTTACACCTGCAAGGACAATCTCTTTACGTACAAGTCGAGAATTCCAATCCGACGCACGCGGAAAGTACCCTTGTACAATCAATCCCCCGTGTCCAACTCTGACCCAGCACAACCCCTACGACGCCACATTCACGAAGGCACATTCACGACGAGGGTCACAACCCGCCCGAGCTGGGCACATTTCCCATGTCTCTTTATAGATGGACCTAGACAAAAGTAAACAACTAATTGCAATTTATAAACTGGAGAGAACAATGAACTTAGAAGGTAAGACCACCAAGACACGCTCTAGACTGGTCTGGAAGGAAGAGTGGGGATAGTGATCACCCATCTCAGTTATATTAAATAAGTAAATATAATAAGAGTTCTCCATACAAATTTTACAGCACATAAAGGGAATAGAATAAAAACTGTCACTAGTGTGTTGGGAATTTAATAACTTATCAGACTTGTTTCGGTAGCATAAATGGTAAATGTACAGGCCCGGAAAGCAGGAGATCCAGGTTCGAGTCCTGGCTGGGACAGATAGATTTTTTATTCTATTTCCTTGCATTAATTGATTTAAATTTACGTGGGATTATATACCACAATAAAATTAATATTTTGAAAAACTAATACATAACTATTTTATTTGGTTGTGGTTTTTTATCCCACGTAAATTATAACAATTAATGAGAGGGAATAGAATAAAAAAATCTATCTGTCCCAGCCAGGAATCGAACCTGAATCTCCTGCTTTCGCTAGTGTAAAGGGAATTTAATGAGATATCTAGCGCGTCCTGGTAGCATAACTGGTAAATGCACTGGTCCGGATAGCAGGAGATCCAGGTTCGATTCCTGTCTGGGAAAGATCGATTTTTTTATTCTATTCCCTCTCATTAATTGTTACTAATACATAACGGTTATCAAGTGTAGCCTTCCACTAAACTCCCCCCATCAGAGCCTCAACAGATTAGGACCAGCAATAAATGTATTCAATGACTAGCACCAGCAGCCTAAATACCGAAACCGATTTCTATTTTTTATAAATAATATACAAAATGTATTGCCTATAAAAAAATTCGAAATTATATCTTAAATATTATTCTCAATACTCATTTTTTGTAAAAATATATAGAAAAATGATTACTCTTTACATCTAATATTTTTTTAAAACCTAATTTGTATATCTAGCACTAATGAAGACACAATCTGCGTTATTAAATTTGGTGTTCCGACTAATATCTCATGCGCGTACAAACTAATACACATACACAGGATTTCTATAATATCTATTACTTTCCACAACAAAATGTATGTTATAATCCATGTAATATTTGGGCGGTCATAGTTGAAGGTTTCCGAAAATGGCGAAAACGAGACATTCAATACAAGGCCACCATGAAGAGGCTTTTCAAACATTTCTGCTCAAATCTGAACCGATCCTACATTGCTAGAATAACAAACTAGTGATCTCTGCAATTCCAATTATTTATCTATACAAAATAGTAATTATTTATGACCAATCACTAACATTTTATAAAGCTAGTAACATACGATGACGGCTTCTATAGCAAGAAATATTTATAAAATTGTTTAAAGTATTAAAGATTACTTTTGCAATCTAGATTTCAACAATTAATAGTAATTCACCGCAGTATTTTTCTAAATTACTTCGTTAACTTTTATTTTATTGCCATTTCTTTCTTTGTTTTTTCTTATGAATATTAATTCTAGTCCCTTATGAAAATAAATTCGTTAAAACTATTGTTAGGATAAGTGCCAGAAAAACCCATATTATCATTTTCATGTAATATATAGTAAATAAAATTGCCTTTTTAGAGATCACCGTAGTGCATAATAAAGAACGGTATCCATGGTTCGACTATAAGATATAATTTAAATCTCCTACAGTCTCAAAAATCCTTTCCTCGTAACCTCTTTACATCTTATCTGATTTCAAGAAAAATTGAATTCATTCAACATTTCGCAATATAAATCCCAAATACCTGCCAAAAATTGAAATTACATTCTTAAATATTTGACTTATTAGAAATAGGCATTTTTCGTGAAATAGTGTAGAACATGTTATCTTATTTTATGTATTATCACTGACTGAGACCAATATATTGATGATTTTTTATTTTGAACTAGCTTTTAATCCCCCTTCCTTTTCGACTAATTTTAGCAATTGATCATTTACTAACTTATCCAAAGGTTTGATATAGAAAGATGANCACACTTATCCAGCGCATGTGAACACTACACGTCCCACAAAGCACTACAAGATGGCTCAAAAGAAGCTAGTCTGGGGGCCTAGTCGACTCGGCAGCGTTAGCGTCTATCTTCGAGATGTATTGCGTCACTTTCAGACATAGCTACTTTATATTATATTCAGTCATTGTTGACTTATAGCTAAGTTTACAGGAAATGATTTGTTGATGTCGAAAGACCTTTTTTTATGTACATTAGTTTAAGCATTTTTTCTAGAATTTAATAATTTAATTTATGTGTTTAAAACAGTTTAGGCTCAAACATATGATGATGTCGGACAGGGGACGGATCCCAATCAATATCAGTGATAAGAAGAAGATAAGAAGATCTCAATGACTCTTGAGTAATCATCCACTTTTCTTTATTTGTTCTCAGATTGCTGAGTAAAGAGGAGCTCCGAACGTCAGCAGTCGGCGGGAAGTGTTCCAGCTAACCCGTTCAGTGAACCACTGAGTCAGTGAGTGAGTTGTGCCCTCTGGAATGCTCTGGAAGACTCCAAGGACTCGCGGTGACTCCTCCAGCTGACAAGCGATGCCGAGCGACTCCAAACGGACTGCTTATCAGTCCCTTGACAGAGGTCAGTAATCACCTTCTTATCTATACCCCCCCTTTTCATGAAACCTACCTCTTAAAATTGCTGAGTGTTTTATTCTCTATTTAACAATAAATCCAAGGATGATCCTAATAGTCTTTCTCTAAACACTCCATCTCTCCTTCCCTTTCACAGTAGATAAGGCGTAATAACCTAGCTGTTGATCGCCCAAGAACCTGATCCAAACCCTTGTGATTAGTTTAAGCCTATAGCGAATTCCTACTATGGTTTGCGAAAAACAAATGAGGTTTTGATTTTAATAATAATAATTATAT
>KZ807027.1:713120-735598 GCA_000696205.2 Oncopeltus fasciatus
TACGAAGGGAGCAGAATTATATATAGTAATTTAGAAAAAATACTATAGTATATTAATAGATATAATAGTAAATTTATTCCTTCCCCTATATCAATATATCCCACTACCTCCACATTAGATTTCAGCCAAATTTACTATAAGGCTTACAATGCAAAGCCAAAAAAACCGATTTTGGTTAAACATTTTACAAATCTGTCAACTCGTGTGTTGCCGATAATTTATATTACTTGAAACATATCTATTCCGATTTGTCAGCCTCTATAACCTGCTCGAGAGGTAATGAATCACATTTTATCTCCTGACATTATGGGAAAAAATTTTGATCACAAGCATGGTTTTTGGGACTTGCTACTCAAAAATATTTGAGTCAGAAATTTATTTAAATTATTTTCATTAAAATATCAATATATTAAAATTTAACATGGGTACATATATATTTAACTTGACAATATTGTAATGATAAATTTAGTATCTAACTATTCTTTTGATAGTCTTATAAGTTATGTTTTAATAGAAATTATAAAACCTAAGCCGACTAAAAACTAATTTTAAATCGTAATAACTTCGTCCTGTATAGTAATAACATTATATACGAGATAAAAGTGAAACAAGCATTACATTTCTTTATAAATATTTATTTGGTTGTGGTTTAAGATAAATTATGATTAAATTCTCACCAAACTAGCGAGAGCCTAACCCACGAGAAAGACGAATACATCGTCTTAATCTCGAAGGAGCTGACATTGTCTAGCTATTTGTCGACTCTCGTCATTTACTTTTTAATTTTTCTTTATGAATATTTATTTGGTTGTGGTTTATGATTCCAAGTAAATTTTAAACAATTAATGCGAGGGAATAGAATAAAAAATCTATCTGTCCCAGGCAGGACTCGAACCTGGATCTTCTGCTTGCCGGAACAATACAGAATCTCTTGGTTCGGAACTCTACAGGTGAGATGCACTAACTAGCCATCTGGAGTACCCAGGCGCTCACATCTGACCAGAACACGGAGGAGGGAGTAAGGGGTTGACTAAAAGCATGAGTTAGAGCAGATCTACAACCTATATTTGGGAATTACACTTCCCTAATCGGGCTTGGCAGTATTTGGTAGGATTCGTGCAGTACAACAACATACTTCACCTGCCGACGTAATACTATATAATTGATATAAATATAGTTGTTTTTAATATTTAAACTTAATAACGTCTTATTAGAAGTACAAATTTAAAATAAATATAAATTTAAAAAGGTAATTCATATGTTCTTTAAGCCTTTTATATTAAATAAATTTGAAGAAAGTTAAAAGCCATTATAAACTTTATGCATAAACCTGACCACTCAGCATTCTAAGCCCGATGTTTTAATAACCTTCCTGTCTAATCTTGGATGTTATATTACGTTATACTGTAGTATCTACTCTAATTTCAATATTTTCCTTTTCAGTGAATTCTGTAAGGTTAATAGCTATCTGATTCTTATAGCAGATATTTTTACACTATTTTCGAAATTGTATACGATCCTACCTGCTAGTCATAAAAAAAAAAAAAGAGAGAGAGTAACTCCATTCGTGTTTATAATATTTTACAAAAAACAGTTGATTATAGATTATTCTAATTAAAAATGCTAACGTTATCAATTAATCTATTAATTTAGGTTATTTTTCTTATATTTATGTTGTTATAGTGGTCGAAATAATCCTGATTCCTGTCTTCTATTAACTAATTTATAGTTAATATATTAAAGGGTATTTATAGGGCGTAATAACCTAGATGTTGATTGCCCTCCATTATGATCTATCTAACGATCGATCTTAAATCCGAATCCGATTATTCTAATTTATATATCTGAAGATTTATTTTCAGATTAGTACAATATTGTAAATATACATAAATACTAATTTCTCTTGCAAAACACTACTCTCTAAGAGCAATTCCCTTGCAGGAGCAATTAGTGACTAGGACAGTTGATTATTTTCCACACACTCGTATGTCCACTAGGCATCAATCAAATTTGCAACAACACATTTGTTGATCTACTAGTTAATCTTGAACTGAGTCTAAGCACACTTATCCAGCGCATGTGAACACTACACGTCCCACAAAGCACTACAAGATGACTCAAAAGAAGCTAGTCTGGGGGCCTAGTCGACTCGGCAGCGTTAGCGTCTATCTTCGAGATGTATTGCGTCACTTTCAGACATAGCTACTCGATGTAGTGAGTTGATTGTAATATTTCTCTATTCAGCTGTAGTGGCGAAATATTATAGTGTCATTTCACTCTAAATTATTTGTCCTTGGACTTCCTGGAGGATTTTTTATTATTTTTTTTTTTTATTATAGCCTAACCATAATACTTGAAGGTAACGTTTCTGGGAACACTAGGAATGATGAGATGAACAGTTTGGCAGTGAAGACGTCTCCTCCAATACAGAAGAAACCCGAGGGACCGAACAATACAACCCTCGTTGTAAGAGACTTTCTGGAACTCATGAAATTATGTTTCATACTCCATTGAGCCCTCCGCTGTTTAAGACACGTACTATGGTACTATGTGTTCCTAAGCCATGTTATGAATACGTATTGGATATCGTGGAGAACAGCTACGACTTTTTCTTTTGTCTAAAGGAGTAGAAAATAGTGATTTCAAGAGCCACTAAGTTGTATGTTATGCTTCGCCTCTTCCAAAATCCACTTTGCCATTCGTCTAAAATATTTTTGGAATCCAAAATTCCAAACTATTCTACTACAAACTAGTGTTCTATTCGCTTACGAAGGGAGCAGAAAAAAGAGAGTTGATGGTAACTGTGAACATACTCGTTGTCGCTTTTTTCATTTCTAAAAATTTAAGTTAATAATTTAATGTCGCCGGATATTGGTAACTTGCCAGTTGTAAAGATTAGATATAACATATATTGAGTAAAATGTTTTATGCCCAAGAACTTAGCTTACTTTTGATACATGGAGGAGCAAATATTCTATACGCAGAGCTGTCCTTTCAAGATTTTAAGAACAGGAAAGAATCCTTGGAGAGAAAAAAAAATTTGCTGAAGCACCGTTCTTAACTTCCTATAAGTAAGTAGTAAGTAAGATCGGTGAAATTCCAAAGAGAGCTTTAGCAAGTATTTTCTGAACTTGAATAGCTTGATTTTCAATCGAGGAATTCAGCTTAAATTGAATTTAGATAATTATAGTTAGAGAAATTAGTCAGACTTCCGCTTGGGATAAGAAAAATACAATACTCCAAAATTGTTGAGTAATTATTTCATTATTTCCGACGTTTCGAGTTAACTTGTTTGTCATCATCAAAGCTGAAATACAATACACACTATTACATTTATAGAACTATTGATAGGAATGAACAGACAAAGAGGTACAATGTTGTACGACAGAAAAAGATTTACAGATTAAACTAAACAATACAATATACGAAACAAAATAAGTTATACATAGAAACTTTATATGCATCGACAGTGATGTATGGAAAGAGATCTCCTAGGGGAGGTTTATAGTCACATCTCAGAGTGCAGAGCTAAACTGCAACCAGTTTAGGCTGTATGTTGCACTCTGAGATGTGACCACAAACCTCCCCTAGGAGATCTCTTTCCATACATCACTGTCCATCATAAGAGCTTACAAGTTACGTTGAAACGTCGGATATAATAAAATAATTACCCAAAAAATTTGGGGTATTTTACTTCTCAGATCCTGGCCGAAACCCTGACTAATTTCTCCAGAATGTATGTACTTTATGTTTTCTCAGAATAATAAACGTCTAATATTTATTTTACTTCTTGTTTTAGAAATATTAATTTCAATTAATTAATTAGAAGTGAAAGTCCGAGAATTTATTAAATATAGATCTTTCAAGTTTAATTTATTTCGTGACTCCAAACAGTCTTAGGAAGATTATCAACTCCACTCTCGAAGACTCTACCTCGTTCAGAGAGGAATAATACACTGGTTTATTTATCCAAGAGTGGTAAATGATTTCAGCTGTAGTCATTAATTGGTATTTGATTGCCCTCTACAAGAAGGCTGATAGATCTGGAGAGACGGCTGTCAGGGTATAATCTAACTTTCTAAATGTCAGGGGGGTGGGGTATATTTGAGGGAGTGTTGCGAGAGAGGTTACCCCTACTGTCTATACATGGATACGGGGCTGATTTGCCTGTCATTCGCTTAGAATATACCTCTCTCTCTCTGAGTGTATTTCAGCTTATCTGTACGGTCATGTCTGGTAGGAGGTAAAAGGCACTCCCCACATAATTGATTTGGGCTTGAAACATAGGTAAATCGATGGAGTATGGACTCTTCGGTATTCTGAATACTTGTGTATTTTTAGAACTTTTATTTTGAGTTCTGCTGACACACAGACACTCATTTGTCAACAACCATATTGGCTGAAGAATGACAATGAAGCAGGTACAAGTTCATTTTCAACTTCCATTAAAATGGACACAGTTTCGACCTTGCAAAACTAAAAGAGCAACGATGGGACAGAAGGATCATTGTTTCTCGTAGAAGTAAACCGTTCAAGGTGAGGCAGAGATAGAAGGCTGTAACCCGCAAAGTTACATTCTTTAATATCTTGTTTGACACGCGTTGCAGGTAAGGATGTCATTCTATAAGCGTTAGGAATTACATTTAATCTGATTATACTTTACAGGGTTCATTTGACACATCACTTACAATTATTTGATGTTATCGATTTTAAAATTTGATTTTTGACTCCCCAGAAAAAACTAAAAAAAAAAAAATAATATAATTCAACATTAAACTTTATTAAAAAAATAAAAGAAATAAAGTTAAAACTAAATATTCCAATGTAAAAAAAGTAATTCATAGATAAGAACGAGAAGAACAAAAAACAAATGAACCACTTACAAATATTAAAATAATTATTAAATACAATAGTTTTAATAGTTTAATATAAAACAATGATTTTGTAAATCATAAATAGAGAATATCTTTAAAACTTCAGTGAGAAGCTAGCTTAACTTTAATCTCCAAAATTAATATTTTAATTTAAACTACACACTGAATATAAATATTATTATATCTTTAATTATAGCACTATCATTATTATTTATAATAATTAAACACCCATTATCTATAGTAATTACANATATATATTGAACTAACTAAAATTTAAAATTTACAACTAACATATATAAAAGAGAGAACTATAAAAAAAAATATATATAGGTTAATAAATATTCATGGTTAATATTCTGGAATCACGTCACTGGAATGCAGTATAAAAGAAAGGTTATTGTAATGTTCTAAGTCTTCGCTTCTACGGTAATTTCCGCTTATAAAGAGTTATTCAAGCGCAGGGTACTAATAAACGCTCTTTATTAACGATTAAATTTAAACGCCCTATAGAAGAGACAGGAAGGGATCATTTGTCGTCCTCTTAAGTCAGCCGTCGTTCGGAGGACAGAGGATTATGTTCCAAAGTGGACCAGGATGGTTGAGCGATGTCCCAATATTCATCAGGCTAATGAAGGCGTTGCTAATGAACATTTTCATCGTTCCTCCAGTCCTTCAGGAGTCTTTCTTTGCTGCATCCACTTTGATGGGAAATGTACTTAGCTCCTGAGTGTCTGATCTTCTGAGGTCGGTTAAGAAGGACGGGGTCCTTCTACCACCAAATTGTATATATCCTTGGCACTGTGCGGGCTTTTATATCTCGATGTGACATTGTCTAGGGTGGACTTACACTCTTATCTCTCGGGCTAGGTCAGCGTTATTTTGTTTGGATCTTATTCTAAATGTGCTATGCCGACTGTAAACTACTACTCATATACTCACAAATCGTTGATTCTTCTTGCACCTGAACTTGCAAACACTTACAAAAAAAAAACTGATCATGATACCAGTAAAATCCTATGTTCGTAGGAAAGAGAAGTTTTCTATAGAATGTCCTACATTTACGAAGAACGATATATACTCCTGATAATTCCTCTTGAAGTTATCTAATCATGGCGCAAATATTACCCTAACGCGGGGAAGCTCTCAAAGAAGTACCTCCTTTCAAGTGACTTACATTTCGAGAGCCAGGGGAAAAAAATAAGAAGAAAATAATGAGATTTCAAACTCTAAAAATAGAATAACAGTTGTTCAACACAAGAATTTCTTGTCGATCTTTTAATGTAGCAAATCTTTTGAGATATAATGAACGACTTCCCTTTTAAAAATGAATATGTCAGTGCCACGTAAAATAAACAAATTTTCCTTGTCGCGTTAAAGATGAACATAACTAGATGGACATTGCTTATGTGGCTTATTTAAAAACCGGATACTGGAATTTAGAAAAATTTCTTAATTCATTTAGAAACTGGACATTTATAATCGATATATCGTCGTTCTTTTGCAGTAAGATAAAAGTAAGATATCATTTTTAGCAAAATTTATAAATCCATCGTAAGTAATGAATGTAAAATATTATTTTCTAACGATTATGCTTTAAAACATTTTTACTATTAACGGTAATTAAGGAAGATATAATTAGTAATATAGTAATATAATTATCTAATATAATAAATTACCTTGAATTTATTCCAGTATTTAATTGTTATTGACCCGTAGCTCATAGCAAATACTATTTCCACAAATAGTACATTTGACCTCTCTTAAATATTTTTACTCATCAATTATCACTGTATCTGACTATGACGTACCAAATCTATCGCTAGGATACAATTCCGCGAATTTTATTTTATATTTCCAAAAATCCGGAAAGGAAAATAATATCTAGTAACGAACTACTTTTTTCTTTAATTTTGACCTTCAATTTAATATTATATTGATATTTTTATCGGACATAAAAGATTGGAAAATAGTTACTCCAATATTTGAGTTCCACAAATTGTTACAGCACTAATGAAGAAAATATGATCGATTATTTCATTCGTTTTCTTCAAAAGCCCTCTTCCAGTTACCAGATTTTAACTGAAAAAGAGTTCATACAACGATTTGTAATAGATAAAGGCGGGCTACCTTTGTATGGATTTTATGTTTTAAAGATAAAGGAGGCCACTCACTTATGTTACTTTCTTAAACATTTTCCTTATTATGATTAATTATTACATTAAAACATAATAGAATATGCTTGTGTAAATGTTAGTTTTACACGTATTAAGTTCTATAACTTTATTAGTAACTTCAATAATAATTTGTTTTTCAAAGTGATTCAAAACTCACCCCCCTCCATAGATGTTTTCAGCCATTCAGGAACGATGCCTTACAGAGAGAAGAATTAATGCCGAGTTTATTAAAGACAAATGTCGCGTCTTAGCGCCAATGAGTATAGCAGATTTCCAAGCAGGAATTCTGCTTAAAACAATAGGCATGATCTGTGGTCATTTTAAATGTTTAATTCAAGTGGAAGTCCCATATTGTAAACACCTATTTCACTGGTAAGGCATCCAAACAGTGAGATTGAAGTCACTAACCTCTTCTCTTAGAGCCGTACTGTTCCCTCTACTCCAAATCTGGACTTGGACGTTGGACGCCCCCAAGAAACGCCGTGTTGTGGGCGAAGCGGTAGCCGCATATGACCTCCATTTCCTCCGGCTCGGGATGTATCCCGTACATGTCCTCGCCTCCGAGACGTTAGGACCATCTCAATTTAGGGCGAACTCCAAGTTGAAGATTTCCATCTGCGCTTCTGAATGATGGCCCTCCCTTCGGACCCCCGCAACGACTGTTCCATTATTCAGCGACCCCACTCGGACCATCAAGATGGTGCTACAGTTCCAGCGCACCCTCCCAGTCGTTCCGATACATGCAAATACCAACAAGCAAGTTGGTTACATTTTCCCAACAGACTAAACTTTTGGCATGTCAATATTTCATTCATAACAATTTGAAGTAACAGATAAAGCTCAATTTTAATTTCTTGTTAGTAAGATCGGAGACGAGGAAATTCTTCAAAACCCGAATCTTGGTACCATGAGAATAATAATAAGCTTGGTATTCTGGAAGGAATTTAAAAAAAAAATCAACTTTTTAAAGAAGAGAAAATGCTCGACATAGGTCAATGGGTTAAATAATATTGAACAAAAAAGCATTTATTAGATGTTTTTTTGGGGGGGGTTCGGTTAAGGTAGATCCATAAAAAAAAATAAAAATTTAAAAAAAAGTGTATTTAAAAAAAAAAAATTGCCGACGTTTCTGCTTACATAGTGAGCCATCTTCAGGGCTGTTGAAGTACAATGTTATGAGAATATATTAATAATTTACACTTTTATAATATAGAATTGCCATAATGTATCATGATATCAAAAGTTTAAATGTAGTAAGCTATGTAGGAGAATCCAACATCTTATAATAATATCTACGGTGAAAAAACTCTCCATTTGAAAAAAAACATTAATTTCAGTAATCTTATTGAAATAATTTCCTTACTAACTCCTCCTACTCCCCACCCCACAATACCCGGTCCTCGTTTTGTTTTCTACAATCCTTAGCTTTCAGGTTTCAAACTATTGAAAAAAGACTGGAATGCCCCCCCCCCCTTATATAACACAAATTGTCTAAATTAAATTTCGTCTAGGTCATACATGTTAGTAAACCAAATCTTTGTAGGAAAAATTAAAATTCTATGAAGCACAGACATTTTAGAATATAATCTCTAAAATAAATCACCAGCAAAATAATAATTATAATTAAAAAATACACATTTTTTAAATTGTATTTTCGTGGATCTCAAAACCCACAAAAAAATCTACTGGTTATGTTTCAGTCTCAGAGTAAAATTTACCTCATTTGGTGTATGTCTTTCCATTAGGGATCTGACATCACATAGGGTTATCTCACAGGTTATCGTATCTCTTTGGGATGAATATATCACTGATGAACAGGAATTCTTTCAAGATATATCACTAATCAGCTGATTATGTTAGATTTGTTTGGGTATGAGTCACATTAGACCAGATAGCTTGTATATCCTATAACGCTACAAAACTTATCCTTAAAAGTCCAAACTTCGTCTAAGGGTGATAATAAATCATTTTGAAGCTTAAATGTCCCTCTTCACTACATAAGATCATAAGGGTGGGATATCCGACAGGTTAGTAATTGAAATAGACCAACTTAGAAAAATGAAAAAGCTTCATTTTATTATTCATCTGAATAATTTATGTTTTTTGGTATATTATACGTTTTAAAATGCATAGTTACCGGTAGTCTACAGTAAGGAGTCTACTTATTTTCAGCAATGACAAAACCTTATGAATTTATATCGATTAATGCAAGGGAACAGAATAAAAAATCTAACTGTCCCAGCCAGGACTCGAACCTGGATCTCCTGCTAGCCGGTAGCGTACTTGGATAACGCGCTTGCCCGGTTAGCACAAGATCCAGGTTCGAGTCCTGGCTGGGACAGTTAGATTTTTTATTATGTTCCCTTGCATTAATTGATTTAAATTTACGTGGGATTAAAAACCATAAATAAAATTAATATTTCCTTATTAATTTATTTAAGCACATGACGTTCATTAATTAGAATCAATATAGCACATTTATTTTTAAAACTAACGAAACATTAATTTGTGACATGTACTCACAGTAGAATTTCTTCTTCTCTCGATGCATTGCCGAGTTCGTTAACGTTTTCGATCATTTGTTTCCCGTTCAAGAATCCGACATTCCAACGCTTCATAAGCACATACTATCTTTTTTGAAAGAGATACTGGATATCACGGACTGTTAGTGAAAAAATTGTTGGGTAATTATTTTATTATTGCCGCTGTTTCGGATTAACGCGTAAGTCATCATCAGGGTGATAGTGATGTCTGTAGTGATCTTCGAGGATGGTTTATGGTCTCCCACCATATAATATGAGCATAAACCTCTATGGGAGATCTCTACAGACCTTAATATCTCCCCAATGATGACTTACAAGTTAAGTAGAAACGTAAGCAATAATAAAATAATTACCCAACTATTTTGAAGCATCTTATTTTTCTGATCCAGGCCGAAAGCCTGACTTATTTCTCTAGCATAGCACTCGAAGGCCCACTAACCTCCAAGTATATATGTTACGTTTATGTCATTAACATTTTAGGAAGAACGCTTATTAAGGAAGATGAACACTTCCCCCAGGCCCTTGCATCTTCCTGACCAATTTAAAACATACTTTACTGGTCATACATTTTAATTATATCGTTTTCCCCAACTTAGAAATTAAATTTCTTCATACAACCTTATTTATTTAGCCATCTTTATTCTTTACCATCATCTGTGGAATCTGCTTACATTCTTGCGTACTCCTGCGTTTCATTCTTCCTATTCGTGATATTTCCTCTCCACTTAGCGAATTGTCTCGAGATCAGTCATTCTCACAAACTCGATCGCCATTGAAGTCACTTTCTGTCATGAATGAAATAATCCAGTGTAGATTGTTTCATTCATCATACACTGTTCATGATAGGTGATACAGATATTATGACTACAAGCCATGCAAGCTATTTAATTTGTAGAGCACTTACTTATTTTTTTTTTTTTCAAATATTCATATTAGATAGCAGTTGATCATTTATGATATTTGTATAGCAAAAATTTCGAATTATATTACATTATTTATTTATGGAAATTTTATCGTGATTAAATTATTTGAAAACATTTATTTAGAAGAAAATGTATAACATGATATACAAGAATGTGAATAACATTATATACAAGGGAATGGAATAAAAAAAAAATCTTACTACCCCAGCCGGGACACGTACCCGAGTCTCCTGCTTTCCGGGCAGTTGCTAACCATTACACCATCGAGACTAGCCAGATAATTTCTTCTACTCCCCGCACTTTACTCCGAGTCTAAACCGACTAAACGACTAAACGAATGTATCGTCTTATTCTCGAAGGAGCTAAAATTGTCGGCTATTGGTTAAACTCTCGTTTTTTTTTGGTTTTTTTCTGGTTTGTTTTTTCCTATATTTCTTTTTAAATACTGATTTTAGTAGTGGTACTTAATCCCAGGTTAATTTTGTACAAAAAGACATGGTAGCCAGGATAAAATACCACATCTAAAATCAGTACGGATAACATGATGTTCGAAATAGAGGGCAATCCACGGCTTAGCTATTTCTGTTATCATCACAAAAAAAAAAAACATTTCCAAGGTGCTATGGGCTTGCTTGGGCGCCACCTCTCAAGAGGAATGTGCTGGGAGTCAGCTGCTGGTCGGTCCCACACAAGAGTTAGCTCCCAGATTGCTGACAGCTGTCTGTCCCAGTTAGTGGCGACTTTAACGTTGAGGGGATCGAGACCCGCCCTTCCCAACTTGACGTAGCTCTTGCAGGATTGTACAAAGCCTGTCTACGGACAGTCAATTAACTTGTTCCCGAAGGGACGAACGCCGAGTCAATTTCTGCAAGAACTAGTCTCCTGTACACAATAAGAGAGATCCACAATTACAGCACGTTTTAGTAATAGATTAGGCTTTATTTCTTCAAGCATTAGACTGCGATATTTTAAAGAAGAAAATAAATAAGAGCAATAACATTTATATTTATTTACAATATCATACATAAATATGAAAGTTATATATGATAATGTTAAGATTTTGCACCAGCTACGTCAAGTTCTAAAAGTGATCAATTCTACAAAATCAGTCCATGTTTACGTATAATTAAATTTTACTTGATTACTTATATATTTTTTTAAATTTTAAATTTCATTTCAATCTCAAGTAAACGATTTTCTTGAAATCAAATTCTGAACTCTTTTAATATTCTCAAGGACTGAAATTAAGAAACATTTATCTATTAATTTTAATTTTTTAAATATAAAAATGGATTTATGAGAAAATGTATAAAAATATGTTGAATTAAGGAATTTGTTCGACTTTTGGAATTCCTAGTTCTCTTGATATATACGTATTATTGGAAATATTGCTTTATGTCTATCAAAATATAGATTATGTTACTTTTCTGTAATAAAGGTATATTTGGTGTACGTTATGATATTATTATATTTTACAATAATAATTTTCATAATAATGTAGTGAGCGTTTCTTAATAAATAATTTAATGGGTATTGTAAAATTTAACATCAAGGGCTTTGAATTATACCCATAATGTGTAGAAAATAATACTGTTCTACTATTACATGTTTTTTTGTTGGGGTTCGGTCAAGGTAGATCCAAAAAAAAATACAAATTTAAAAAAAAAAAAAGTGTATTTTTTAAATTAACTGCCAACGTTTCTGTTTACATTGGAAGACATCTTCAGGGCTTTCATGTAGGCGAGAGGGGACATCCTGACTGTCAATTCATGTCTTGAAAATGTGATCTTACGGACAGGACTTCCCCTCTCGCCTACATGATAGCCCTGAAGATGGATTGTAATGTAAGCCGAAACGTTGGCAGATAATATAAAAAATTCACATTTTTTAAAAATTTGAACATCTAATGAACATGTATTTACCGTTTCTTCTTCCGGGTTGGACCGTGTTAAGGTTTTTGATAGTTGCCGAGCTTTCGCACATCATGTGATGGCTTCTTCAGGGCTGAGTAAATCCTGGATTTAAAAAACAGCTCTCATTCTCTACTCAGCCCTGAAGAAGCCATCACATGATGTGCGAAAGCTCGGCAACTATCAACAACTTGACACGGTCCAACCCGGAAGAAGAAACGGTAAATACATCTGACGACCGTCGAAGCCTACGTGAACATCTAATAATAATATCTACGGTAATAACTCTCCATTTGAATACTGTCCTACGTGTTCTTTCTCTCCCACTCGGCCTTCATATTAAGCTCACATTTTTTATTCATATTTATTCATACATAGTCTTAGGTTTATAAAAACAAATTTATCATTTATTCACACTTCTTTCCATTACCTATGAAGTCCATATGCCTCTCTTATTTGTGTCAGAGAGAGGGGAATCTGCTCAGTTTACGCAGACCGTGTGTGACGGACTGTTATTGTTAAAAATTTAACCACTTCTTAAGTGAGCTCAAATAGTTAATTTCAAATAATTATTTACGAAATTCGCTGAAAATAAAAAACTTTGGTACTCACTTGACGACGACGTCTCTGGAGTAGTCCGGCAGGGGACAGGCAACGGAGCGGACCGGGAGCGGTTGCACTCCGATCCTGGCAACGAGAGAGTCCAACCAGGCCTCAAGTCTTCCCCTTGTCGCACTCCGCCGCGCCTCGGCTCGCCTCCCGTCAACGAGAGAGTCCAACCAGGCCTCAAGTCTTCCCCTTTTCGCACTCCGCTGCGCTTCGGCTCGCCTCCCGTCAACGAGAGAGTCCTGCCAGGCCTCAAGTCTTCCCCTTGTCGCACTCCGCCGCGCCTCGGCTCGCCTCACGTCAGTCGCCGCGCCAGACAGACTCGCCGCCTCGCAGGGCCTCGCTCTGCATGCCGAGCACATCTCGTGAGCTGTCAGACATACAGTATATTGAGAGGGGCCTCTCCCCCCGCCCACCAACACTTCCACGTGTGAGCTTGGACAGCTGGGTAGTGCACTTCCTTCGTGCCCAATGGACTTTCAATCCCTCAAGACTGACAGAGCTAAATTAACTTTCACGAGAACAAAAACGTAACTGAACAAAATATATATACACGTATAGTTTATAACATTATTTAATTCATTAGATAATTCCCAGATAGCCCTTTTCATATTCTCAGCTTTCTTTAGAGACATTGAGTTTTAAAAAATGTCTATTTATAGATAAATCTTTTGACCGTAAAGTTTTATGAAGAGACGATTGTCGGGAATTCAGTCCTTATAGTTAAAATGTGTGTGTGTGTGTGTGTGTGTATGTGTGTGTGTGTATGTGTGTGTGTGTATGTGTGTGTGTATGTGTGTGTGTGTGTGTGTGCGTGCGTGCGTGCATGCGTGCGTGCTTGCGTGCGTGTGTGTGTGTGCTTGCGTACGTGTGTGTGTGTGTGTGTAAAACGGCCTTTACTTTTCTTTTCGCCTAAGTTGGGTTGTTTAAGATAAAAGATATATTTTTCAAAGACCCTTCATGCGACCATCGTCAATAGCTTGATTTTGTGGAGGAAAATCTGTTAAATTATAATTGCAAAATAATTAGACAAAATTAATTTTGTTTGTAACACTCAGCATATATTAACGGCTCATTTTGTAAAGAATATGTTAAAATTATTAATGATGTAATTATTGCTAGTAGTGGGATGTGAATTTTTCGGTAATAGTACGATTGTCATGTTTCCCTGATGATAAGATAAGAAATCCTTTTTGGACTATTTTCCTTACATAATTTCCTTGTGCGTAAATATTTTCGCGAGTAATGTTGATGGTGAATTCCAATAGTCGACATATTCCAGTCCACCCCCCCCCCCCTAAGCACAATAGTATTTGCTTGCTTAGACTCAGCTCCTGCAATAACTAACTTGGCAGAGAGCTAAATTCGCAATAAACATATTCTGCCAGCACTTTTCATGTTCCGTATCGCGTGGGGGTGTACATCTTACATTTTCAAGTGAATGTGATATAATACCAGTTCTATGAACACATAACGGTGAAGGTAACATGTTTTACAAAGGAACTAATGATACGCCTCTTTTTCTTTATTTTTTTCAGTTGTACTGCCAGAACCCATTTACAACAACATAAAAGGTAAGCCCTATCATTTATTACTTAAAGTATACAAATAATTCTAGTTCCGTAATAAAATTATAAATGTTTAGATTTTAGTCTAAATAACATTTTATTTTTCATTTTATCTTATACCCTGCTGACATTCCTACCCATCCAAGTATCCTCTTAGCTCTATTTGCGGACAGAGCTAGCCTAGCCTCCCATCCCGATCCTAACGGCTTCCAAAAACCTCCAAGAAATAAAACAATGGTGTGGCAAATTGAGAATAAAAATCAATGAAGCAAAATGCGTTCAAGTTCAGTTTCAACTGTCGAAAAAATACTTCCCTGAAATTGTGAAATTATACAAAATTTCTTTACCACATTCAAATTCCGTTCGTTACCTTACTCACATGGGGCGAACACATTAAAATTAAAAGACAAGAACTCAATCGTCGTATGGACTTCTATACAGACTCATAAATAAGAAATCTTACGATAGAAAACAAACTGACGCTCTACAAAACTTTATTACACCAATATAGACTTATGGAGTAGCAATCTTGGGTGCCGCCAAGCCTTCCAACATCCAACGAATCCAGTCCTTTCAATCCAAAACCCTGAGAATAATTGCAAATGCTCTCTATCCCGTATCCAATTCCTCCCTTCATCACGATGTTAATATTCCTTTTGTTCAGGATCTAATTCTTCCCGCTTCCGCCTTTTCCACAGTAAACTGTCATACCATCCTAATCCACTATCACAGACCATGTCTTCCAACTCCAAACCCTACATCCCTCAAGGTCGACTCAAACGAAGATGGCCCCGTGACCTCCTAGGGACATAATCTGTAAATAATTTGAGAGTGGTGTCATTGGTCACTCTCTCTCCTCTTCTGATTGACATTGAATGTCATTTTTAATTCATTGTGTTGATCAAATTACAAAATGTTTTTATTGATTAGAATGTAATAAATAAATAAAAGTTAAATACAAATAATTTTTTATCTGTAAATGCAACACAATTAATTACTAATAATTAATTTAGGATAATGTAGGATGAAAATGGGTCTCTCTTAATGACTTTATATAGATTTTTTTCTTCTCTTTTAAAGTCCTTGTGGAAGACTAGTTTGTAACTAATTACCTCTCTCTAAACATCTATATCACTGGAATGGCTTCTTTATTATTCGTTATTTAAAGTAGATCCAAACATGTCAGAGCTGTAAACTCCATTCAAGATTTCAGCCATTAACGAAAAGGCTCAAACAGTGGTGTAGAGAAAGAACCCCAAATACCAATTTATGTTACGAATTAGCCATTAAATTAAATTCCGGGTTTGAGACACCGGCTTAGCTGAGGAGTACTGCTCACAAGCCGTTCGAGTGCCACCATGAAATGAAAATATACCCAGTGACATAGGTGTTTAACTAAGATGGCTAAATCCACACACTCACACACACACAAACAGATATATATATATAAAACAATTTCTAAGATTTCTTACTCACAGTGATCGAAAATCATATTTTCATTGGTCTTATTTCAGAATTTTCTTTTGATTTATTTTCTTTTTTTTATGAGTTCCCTTATTATTTGAATAATATTCTCATCAAGTTTCTTCGGCCTTTTTTATTTCAACTTAGTTGACTGCTGACTGTTATCTGAGTTAGATGAGAGGATTTCTCTCAATTATCGGAATTGGAATTGAAAAAATCTGTATAAAAGTTTATTTTTTTGCAAAGCATTAGAGGAGTTCATCCTGCATATAAGTTACTAATATCTTTCTCATTTCTGTTAGTATTTCGAACTTGAATTTATTAAATGAAGTTTTCTATTATTCATATTTATAATATTCATTTAAAAAACGCATATTAAGGCAGAGATTTAAGAACATAACTTAGAGATTTGGCGGGTATTTTTAATACATAGAAACCTGATTCGCCATTTAATCTTTCCTCTGTAAACTGATAAATAAATTAAATTTGGCTGAAAATTCGAGGGGGGCTTTAGAGGAGTACTAAATTAGATAATGGTAAATATATTCGTTGTCAACCATGTTGTGACTAATAATTAGAATATAAGGGAGGGAGACATTTGATTTTTTGTTATGTTTTATTTATATTACATTAACTTAATTAATTAATTACATTAACGTAATCCCAAACAAACTGACCTTTCAGAAATTGTGACACACACACACACCCAAAAGTAGAGGCCCATTTTCATTTTTTTCTTAAATTATTATTGAACAGGTGAGGCTTAGTATTTAGTTAATCAATGAAAATATTACAAAGATTTGTTTATTAATAAAATATATATTTCATAATTAAAGTAACTTAAGTATGAAGACATGGAAATTTCAAACGTAAATATTCATCAACTACTCTTCTGAGGAATTCGCTTAGTTTAGAAAGCTCCTGTGTGTGACGGAAGTTTAAAAGAGTTATCCCTTGACCAGTGGAGCGATCTAGCGGCAAGCTAAGGAATGCATCCCGCTTTGCAAACTAGCGCTGGTTGCCATTTCTCAGATTATCCAACAGAGAGAGACATCAGTTCTGTACTGTGGCTACATCAAAACCTTCCATCTTGGGATCTCTTCTCTTCCTACTTTTCCCAGAGTATCCCTCACGTACAGCTGAGCTACAATGACCACTGTTATCTGTACTGAGCAAAGAACCCATCTGATTATACTGCGCCCATTTCTATGCACTTACTCTTCAACTTTATGCAAGTGCACTCTGCAGCAAAAGTCGACAAGCAATTGAATGATAACCGTCCTGTCTGCCTTCTCTCACCTGTTAGATCAAATCTTACAGTTACTTACTTACTTACTTACTTATACATCTCATTTTTATTGAAATCTGCTCAGCTCTTGCACACTTACACGCTTTTTTTCTTCATAATGCAGCCATTTTGATTTTTTCACAATTCTTAGAACCCAGGCAAAGTTTTTCAACCACGTCTCCACTGTACCATATTACATACTCAGCGAGATATTTATTTACTTGGCTATGACTTTAGTTGGTAATGTAGATGAACACCTAATTGTGATTGGGTACTACTTGAGCATATTTTGTGTTGTATTTTGTACTTTAGCGAGAGCCGAGACTGCCTTCACAAGAACTCCAGTTATCTACACTGCTTATCAGTGACCTCTGGTTCCCGTAGAAGTATAATCGATACCTTATCAATTACTGCATTTGTCGATAGAATGAATGTAGAATGACTGGATCTAATTTAATAACAGAAGCGGCTTATTTGTCTTAAATTCAATTTGATTAGATTAGATATCGAGGGTAATCAGAATGAAAGTTAGTTATATCTATCCACGGAGTATATTTGTATCATATCCTTCACAGAATCCCATGACACGCATACAAGACATAACTACTTATCCTGATATGTAAGGTGAAAATTGTTCATTACTTCTACATTCAAGCCGACAGCACGGGTATCTTCTACATTCCTTTGCTACGAGACGTGGAATAATTGTCCCTACGAGTTATATGGTATGCGGAGAGCAACCCTCCGAGAGAACAAAAAAATTGGGGTGAGAATGTAGATAACTGGAGATAGTAGTTCTTTAGTAGCAGTCTTGGAAGCCTCAATCTGTAACTGTTAGGTGTTCTGAGGTTACGTGAATAGCAGTCACAGTACCAGTTTGTTTCACTACTTATTGAAATTGGAATATATATATTTAATCACAGCAACACTGATGTATAGAAAATCGTTATCAATATTTATTATGTTATTTATTCCTCTATGAATATATTGTAGCTCGTAAGGACGGTAAACAATCCAGTCCAATCAAAATGGTTTCATTTATTCTATTCTACAAAGAACGGTTAGCATGATTGGAGAATTCCAGGAGCACGCCATGAATTCTTTACAAACTCATAGATAGAATGAACCCAAGATATTGGACTTGGTATCTTTGTTTCAGGACCCTGATGCATAACCGCTGAACCGAATCCTCTCAATTACATGATTTAAATATATTTAATGGGGCGCCAGGGTAGCTCATGGCTGAATGGGTCTCGCCATATTGGCACTGCGGGTTCGAATCTTACCTTGGACAAGCTTCTATTGAGATATATGAGTCCTAATCCGTGGATGTTTAGAATAGAGTAGTAAACTGTAGATAGCCCCTCCCTCCAAGACCCTAACTGCTTGAAAGAAAGATTACCTTAATCAAAAAAATGTAACAGCACTTATCAATTAAATAATAAAACTTTATAAAATAAATAAGAAATGGACCCGCTGTATTGTAACTTCCTATTTCATTTAAAGTAATTTTTAAATTCAATGGAATATTTTTCAAATATTAATAACAGTTATAATAAAAATAATTTACTTCCAAAAGTTGAAAGTGAACACGTTAGACATATTATTGA
Source organism: Oncopeltus fasciatus (assembly GCA_000696205.2). NCBI lineage: Eukaryota > Metazoa > Arthropoda > Insecta > Hemiptera > Lygaeidae > Oncopeltus > Oncopeltus fasciatus. The sequence goes on from KZ807027.1 coordinate 732,081, forward strand.
TAATAAATTTCTAATTACGATGTTTAATTCATCTTATTTCTCGATAAAAGCTTGCCCAAGGTGGGATTTGAACCTGCAGAATATGCCATGAGCTACCCTCGCGTCCCATTAAATATATTTAAATCGTGTAATTGAGAGGATTCGGTTCAGCGGTTATGCATCAGGGTCCTGAACCAAAGATACCAAGTCCAATATCTTGGGTTCATTCTATCTGTGAGTTTGTAAAGAATTCATGACGTACTCCTGGAAAATTTTATTCTCCAATCGTGCCAACCGTTCTTTGTAGAATAGAAATGAATCAGTCTGAACTCACATCCAGTGCGTGCATGAAAAGCGAATATACTCCTGAAGACACACGGAGCATATTTGTATCATATCCTTCACAGAATCCCAGGACACGCATACAAGACATAACTACTTATCCTGATATGTAAGGTGAAAACTGTTCCTTACTCCTACATTCAAGCCGACAGCACGGGTATCTCCTACATTCCTTCGCTACAAGACGTGGAATAGGAATGATTTCGAGCGGAAGTGAAGTCAAGAAGAGTTCATTAGCTTGAGTACCTGAGAATAAAGTCCATAACGAAGTTATATTTTTTGTTGAAGTAAATTATTATTTGACAGTCCATCCTTTAAAGTCCAATCTTTGTCAGTTACGTTTTTAGAGTGGGGGATCGATAGTCGAGAAAGGAGTGGAACCTTCCAGGCCAGGACCTGCCAACGAATACCCCTCTCCGTCAAAAACAAATCACCTCTGCATCATTACGTTTGTATTTATTTTGTTTATTTTCCTTATAATTATTATTGTAACAAATTCTGAAGGAATATACCAATTGGTGTTCTTTTCAGATTTCTTGATCGTTTTTCGACATTTTCTCCGATAAACCTTACTAGTTATTGTAAATGTATAAACATATATATAGTGTGAGTGTGTATGCGTATGACAACGCTCTACAGACCAAAGTAAAAGAAAAAGATTAAATTTGTTATTGAATATTAAACGAAAAAATTCGAACAACGTTATCGATGGCGAGGGCGTGATAATTAGTTAAGAGTAATTATACTATTTGTCTATTTTTAAAAGAAATATTTTAGGAGTAAAACAGGGAAATTGAAATATTAGGAGTGGGGGATTACCTGGGCTAGGAGGCTTGCATTCTAAGACATGGAAGCCGCAAATATTAGGAGTGGGGGATTACCTGGACTAGGAGGCTTGCATTCTAAGACATGGAAGCCGCAAATATTAGGAGTGGGGGATTACCTGGGCTAGGAGGCTTGCATTCTAAGACATGGAAGCCGCAAATATTAGGAGTGGGGGATTACCTGGGCTAGGAGGCTTGCATTCTAAGACATGGAAGCCGCAAATAGGGGCCATTCCAATTCCGCTGGATGAATGAACAAAATAAGCCCCAATTTTACTAACCAGCGAATATTTGAAAGAGATTAAATGATATGGAAACATAAAACAAATATATTCAGTACTTGCAGTAGATATCGAGAAATGCACTTATTTATTTATTTATAAGAATATACTTAAAAACATAAGGTTTAACTTTTATAAATATTATTTTTTGTGGTATTTATTCAAGCGTAAATTGTAATAATTATTAGTGCAAGGGAACAGAATAAAAAATCTAACTGTCCCAGCCAAGATCTCCTGCTATCGTGCATTTACCACTTATGCTACCGGGACAAGTCTGATAAGTTATTAAATTCCCCGCACTAGTGTCGAGAGTCTAACCTCCGAGGCCGACGAATATATCGTCTATGCATAGCATAATGGTAAATGCATAGCAGGAGATCCAGGTTCGAGTCCTGGCTGGGACAGTTAGATTTTTTATTCTGTCCCCTTGCACTAATAATTATCATAAGGTTTTACTTTTCTGTGTAACCTCTAAAATATCTAATTCATAAAGTATTATCACTCTAAACTAAATATCATGTCCTCTACTTCGGAAAACACGTTTTTGTGTTCCCATTTAGCATTTAAGATAATCCCTCAGGTCTTATTCTACACAATAACGAACTCAGCCTTTTGTTATACATACAACAGCTAGTTGCCAAATTTCATTACGAAAATTGAGAGTTGTGGTTTATTTGTGTGGCCGTGTGTTTGTGTGTGTGTGTTTGTGTATGTCTTTATAGCCTAAAGGCTATATAAATAGCATCAATTGAGCGGGATCTGAAAAAATATTAACATAATTTTCAAAAATATCTTTTCAAAAAAATTTAAAGAATAATCTATTCTTGAGTTCCTCTTGCTCCGCTAAAATCTATATACACGTATAAACCTTTATGTATTATATATACATGTACTGCAAAGCGAAACACTCACACTCGAGAATATATTAAATCTTCTAGGAATCAAGTCACCCATCGTCAGGGGGAAGTAATTTAACTAATCAACTAAATTCAAATAAGTCGGATGATTTCTTGATGAGGGACTTCTTAAGTCCGCAAAACTTAAATATCTTTGTGTATTCAATATGTATTATCCGTCTGTATGTTTACATATATACTTGATATATTGTGTGTTTACATATATACTTGATACATAACACTCTTGATAGTTATGATCACATGTATGCAGTTATGATTTTTGATCGTTATATTATGATTACTGTTAATGTTCCTCCTGAGGTGGGCTCCTTGAAATTAGTCGATTCCTACCTTTGGAGGAGTATTTGTAGAGATGGCGTTGGGAGGGAGGGGGCCAGCTGTTAACGAGGCCTTCACTACTTGCCGACTGAGCTTCGACTCTAATTACATTAGCCTTCAATCGATTTGTTTAGAGTCGATTGCGAGGATATCGACACAATCAGTCAGAGTACAATGGCCTGGAGTCGTTGTTAGTCCTCGTCATCTGACAATACGGCGACATTGCCTCTTACAATAGGACGTCTTCTGTAACGGAAGCCGCCGGTCACACGCATCAGCTGCTCAAAACAAGCAGATTTCCAATGTCTCACTAAGATGGGTATAGATACATTGAAATATATTACAATTAATTAATGTTAATTGTTAAAAATCATCTGGAATGAACATACTAAAATCAACATACTAACTCAACAGACGCTAGGGACTCATATACAGCCTTATAAATAAGCGCTCACAGCTCACATTAGAAAATAAACTGACCATCTACAAGACCATAATACGACCAATCTGGACCTATGGTGCAGAACTCTGGGTATCCACTAAGCCTTCCTATATCTAACGAATACAATCATTTCAGTCCAAAATTCTCAGAATAATTGCTAACGCTCCATATTATGTGTCCAACTCTACCCTTCATCACGACTTTAATATTTATTTTGTCAAAGATCTTATCTCCATCCGTTTCAAGCTCTTCCATAGCAAACTCCAATTTCATCCCAATCCATATGCCCAATCCCTGTCGTCGGCCTCCAATCCTCACAATCCTCCCCGACGACTAAAACGGAGATGGCCTCGCGACCTCCTGGGCCTTAATGCCTAAACTTATTGGGAGTGGGGTCGATGGGCCCCTTCTCCCT
>KZ807028.1:28003-47212 GCA_000696205.2 Oncopeltus fasciatus
ATATATGATATATAATATAAATCTCATAATTAAATTTGAATTTTCTAAAAATATCTACTCTTAATGTTATTTGAAATATAATATATAAAAGACAAATAAGATATGTTAATATCTAATGTAAAATTAGAATCAGTCAAGGGATCAGACAGTTTTGAATTAATGGAAAACTCAAAAATGTTTTGATTGCCACCAATTGTTCTGCTACCTATCATTATTAGGAAAATTTTCGCCATTTTTATTTAGATAAGTTTAAAGTTAATAAAATATTAAAGTAATATATCTAAGAAAATAATTAGTTGATTAGTAATTTAAATAAATAAAAATTTATTTGTTTATTCTTTGATAGTAATCACACATGTCTCTTGACTAAGATGAGTAACCTATTATCACACCTTGGGGTTCATGACTAACTGAATTTGGGCGATTCTCGTAAACTCTTTTAGGTATTCTTATGAATAGAAAGCTCACGAGCTACTGATACTATTAGCTTATTATGAAAATCATACGGTGCTTATCTTGATGCAAAGCAAAATTGTCATGGTCTTGACAGCATTAAGACTTAGCTTATTGACCAATTTTATGTGCTATTGGCTTAGGATTTAGGTTACCAGAAGAGAAGGATCACACAAATGGTAGAAACATTAAAGATATTGAGTTATTAGTACTTTTTCTTAACATTTATTTACAGAAGATGTGTTAATTGCGTTAACGACCCCATTTTCCCTTTCCTTTGCCTTTGCCTTTTCCGCATCTCGCATCCCTCTGTCCTGGTTCCACAGGCTCCTGAGGAAGGTCAGTTTCGGGGAGACCCAAGTCTGCGCCAAGCTCTTCTTCTGCTCTTACCACTGCCTTTGAAAATAAAGAATAAAGGATTGTTAACAACAAAACAGTGTTTTTAGTAGGGCTAAATGAATAACACATTAACTTATTTTATGCTTACTGAAAAACATGTTCTTAATGATAATTACCTCCATGCTAAGTGTTTAGCATGTCAATTAAACTAGTACCACTTGGAATTGTGTTAATTAATGTTAACATCAATTTTAAAATTAATTAGGAGTTAATATGGACTTTAGATTTAATTTGACGATCAACGGACTTCAATTAGTTGTTATTATTGTTTAAATACGGTATGTGGTATATAAATGCATTTTAAAAAATGGCTGACTTCTTTATTGAGAATAATCGGACTAATAGGAGTGAGTGATTATAAAAATCGGTCAAGTGCTATTATTATCTTTGATGTCTGGATCAGTGTCAACATACATTTCTTTATTAATAAAAATCTGATTTTAAGGTGTCACTTAGTGGAATTAAAAATTATTTGTTGAACTCAATCAATGTATTATTATTTAACGCTATAGTTACTTAACGCATTTATCGATACAATTGGTTCCACATCATAACAAAAATTTATATACTTATGGAAATTTAATAACCTAAATTATTCAAAGAGTTAAAAAGATTTAGATTCAAAAAGAGTCTCATATAAGAGTGAAATCATGAATTTTTAATTTCAACCCAAATACTTGAAATTCAGTCTGACTCTCGCCGAATCGTTTGAAAAAAAAAAATCTTTGGGGAATTGGAAAGTCTTTAAAAAAAATAAAATTTTGTATATATATATATGTGTGTATATATACACATATATAATCCAGTTACGGCATTGTANCTTTACAATTCCCCAAAGATTTTTTTTTTTTTTTTTTCCAACCGATTGGGATTTATTTTACATTTATGCTTACAGAAAAAGCAGTGAAGACGAAGACTGCTATGAGGATGAGAAATCTGAAATCCATGTCTTGCTCTTGATGAACAGAGTTCTGTCAATGGCGTCGTGGAGGATTCCACAACATATATACCTTGCTAATGTGTACACAACTAGCTTTAATGAATAATAAGCTAATAAATATTCAAGAAAGGTAAATGATACGCTTGAAGTAAACTTTCCATCGTGCGTAATACTGTTCTTATTGACTTTCCCAAAGTCTATTCCGTTTAGGGCAATCAGGCAGACATTTTAAGAATACATTTGGTTTCAGTCTAGCAGATAGAGAAATTGTAATATATTTTACATGTAGCAAACTATAAAATTGCACCCGATAATACACATTCATCATAGGTTTACTCCTATCAAATAATACTAATGCTAACATTTATCATCATTTGAATTTAAGAATTAAATACTTTTTAAACTATATATTATTTTAGAATATGTGATAAACTTCCTCCATGAAAGCTGAAGAAACTGAAAAACTAAAGAATGAATAACCGACACGCAGTATCTGCCAAAATGAAGCGAATTCCTTTGCACTGAGTTAATAATTTTTTTTTTTTTTTTGAGTTTTTTTTTTATTTATTAACTCCCACAACTAATGTTTCGATTTCCTAATAATCAGATTTCCCAATTTTGATTGTGGTGAATATAAATGAGAATAAACTTCAAAAATTACTTTGTGTTCTTCTAATAAAGATAAAAGCATCAGAGGTTGACGTGAAACCTTCTTTGAGAATGGCATTAATCGACGTTGGAAAATTAAATTTGAATTTATTATTTTCCACATTTTTTTTTATAACATTAAAATAAAGAAAAAATTGACGATTAAGAAGAAATCATCCAAGATAAAAATGACCAAAATCATTGAATTTGGTTTCTATACAGAGTTCCTTATTTCATTTCAACCCAAAACAAATTAGTTTAAAAATTTCCAGCCCAAATATCGAATTTAACACACAAATTTTAAAAACGTGGGTACGATTAACTTCGAATTTGTGTTCTTAAATATCTTCTTTAAATAAATTTAATTTTTTTTTTTTAAATTTTATAGATTATCAATGTTTGAAAATTACATTTTAAATGTACTTTGTCTTATAAACTTATGTCGTAACAATAATTATAACTTAGTTATACGAATTTTAAATTTTCACTTCACTGTTTCTCCTCCCACAACCCCGACCGATTTTAATAATTTAAAAACGCAAATTTTCGATTTGTGTTTATATAATTTTCGGCTTTCAAAATATCACATTAGTCTTATTATGTATATTATTCTTTTCTACGTTTATTTTTATTGCAACATGTGAAATAAGCTTTTTTTGCATCGTTACTTAAGTAACGATTTTTATTAAAACATTAAAAAGCAAAATAAGTTTTCAAACGACTTTCAAATTCGAATAACGTACCAGTGGTAATAATATTTTTGTGAATGATATATTCTATTTTGTATTTATATGTTACTCAAATAATCGCCTATTAAGAAATTACTTCCAATTTCATTTACAGTAAGTAAATTTTCAGTAATTATTTTATTATAATAGATCTAATTGGGGCAAAAACCATTTCATTTATATAATTTTTTTTAAAATGTTCTAGCCATTTTAAAGTCGGAAAAGACATTGGTAGAAATATGTTGCTGTAATACTTTTAAATTAATGCATATAAAGGGTGTAGAGATTTTTTTTGCCATTTTAAGATAAAAAAATTGCAGAAAATTAAATTTTTTTTCTCCAAGAAAATTGATAAAAGATTGATGAACACAAAATAAAAATTGCTAGGTTGCTAGGTATAGTTTCTTAGTATAAGTTGCTAGGTTATAGGTCTCTAGATATAGATCACTAGGTAGCAAGGTATAGGTTCCTAGGTCTAGTTGCTATATTGTTAGGTGTATGTATAAGTTTCTAGATAAGGGTTACTAGGTTGCTAGTTATAGATCGCTAGGTATAGATCACTTGATAGCTAGGTATAAGCTCCGGTCTAATTACTGTACCGTGTAACCTATTGTTAGGTGTAGGTATAAGTCGCTAGGCATGGGTTGCTAGGTTGCTGATAGGTTGCTAGGTATAGGGAGTAAGTTGCTAGGTATGCAATGCTTAAAATTCTATTTGATAACCTGGTCTGTAGCTCACACATCATATATATATATATATATATATATATATATATATATATATATATGTGGCTATTATTGTAATATGTACGTCAATGCTAACATTTCTTTTGATTTTTTGTAAAGTCGCTTTTTTTTAAATAAAGTTACATCAATACAAAATTAACAAATATTTCATAATTTAAGTTTCAGTTTATATTTTAATTATCTTGTAATGAAAACAGGCGAGTAAATCCAACAGTGTTTAATGCTTTACTGTTAAACTATATAATGACGTTTAAAGATATTTTACTCATTGCTTTTCAATAATTCAAATATTCATTTGAAATAATAATTTAAATAAGAGGCACTTTAATTAAAACCGATATGGCCGAATATTAATTAGATTTACATATTTATTACTTAGAAAGATAAAATATTTGTCAACAAAATTATGCATGTTGAATACGTAATATTTGTTTGTTTAACACATATGTTATTAGCTTATTTTTGACACAAAATTAAACTGGTTAGGCATCTGCAGTGAGTTAAAAAAAAAGTATTCATTATGTACTGCAAGGAAAGTTGTTCAAGGATGGAGAAAGTGTACCAAACTTTGCACTTTTAAATACGTTTTCCAGCTAAGTAGCTTTCCTGATCAATCGTTCCTTCATAAGAGGTAATACAAATCAGTCCTAACATGTAAATAATGAGGATATTTGGATCTTAGTGAGATGGCAAACAGCTCTATTACACGTTTTCTCAGAGGAAACTCTGTTTTAATTAATTAAACAAAAACAAATTCATGATAATCTAATGTTGAGTAACAAAAACGTCAGACTTAATGAATATTCTATGGTAACAATTTTAAAAAAATAATAATTAATACTGCGGGTAATGAGATGGGAGATTTTACTGTGGACATAACCTCTGGTGAAGTGAGAACCTCAGTGCAATGTAGATACTGCTACCTCTTTGGCAAGGACATGACTATTATAACCTTCATGGAAAGATGCAAGCGGCTTCTTTATACTATGACGAAATAACATGCAATTACATGCGACACGTCAAAGGAATTCCTTGCTTAACTTATTTGAGTTCGGTATTCATCTGCCAAGGTAGTTATTCCCGCCTTCCAGTCGCTCTTATTATTAGCCGTTCTCGTTCACTTCACCTCTCAAATAATCATTGGCTTCACTTTCACATATCACGGTTGTTGATTTTCTATATATTTGCCCATATAAATCTTATATTAATTCAAGAAAAACCCCTTCTCAGTGACGAAATCTGTGGCTGAAGGTTTATTTTTTGCCCTTGGCGAGTTTTGTACAGCTGAGGATGTGTTTAGACAGTTAAATTTGCACTTACAGGATAACAGGATCAGAGATAACAGTTCATGTTATAGACTAACTGATGTGAAATTAGGGACAGGACGTCCTCTCTCATCTTCATGATAGGCAGGTGTGGTAAATTACTGTTTTAATGTTAATCAATTATTTTTCAATAAGTTGCTGTCTGCATGTTTTTCATATTGTTTTTTTTTTTCAAAATATTATTTCAAATTGTTTTTTAAAATCTTTTTAAATTCTCTTACATAGCTTTCTACGTTCATACTTTTAATATCACATTACGTTATTGTAATTCTCTATTATATTATTGTCAATTATTATTGTATTCTCATGACATTGTATTTCTACATCCCTGAAGATGGCTTACAATGTAAGCCGAAACGTTGGCAGATAATTTTTTAAAGAAATACACTTTTTTTAAATTTCTATTTTTGGATCTACCTTGACCAAACCCCAACTAAAATCATCTAAGAATTCATGTTATAGATTTTGCCTGCTTGACACGCAAATTCTGCTTACCAACATATTGGTTGCTTTTCTTTTGTTGACATAATACAAGATGGTTTTAATTTATCCAGAGAAACAGTAACTTTCTTCTCGCTTATTTCAATGATGCAGATTTTATCTGCTCATCTTATCACCTTGTATGGACCTGAGTCGGATGATATTCACACAGCAATTTTTTTCGGACTAAAGTCTATCAACAACCTGAGTTTCTGGGGTCCGGTGTGAAACTGGACAGTTCGTCGTTCAAGAACTGAAGACCTACTAATTATTCTTGCTGAGGGTCAGTCTTGCTAGGAAATCCCGAGCAATAGCAAGCTAGTGCCGTTCGAGCACTTCTACGATTGCTGCCATGCCCTTTCTGACGAATTTGCGTACTACAGGGAACAAGAAAAGCACAATTTGGGTCGATTTCGTGAAACTATTTCATTAAGGGTTTTGACAGCAATGAGGCTTCTGTTCTGACGTTCACTACACCCATTGGAATGTGGGTAGTAAGATGTTGAACAATTGTTGGTGATCCCCTCAAATGCCACTCCTGTGACCCTCTTTCCTTACTTTCTCAAAACTAAGAACATGAAGTACATAAATTGGTCAAAATTCAGTTTTCTGTAACTCTTTCAATTTTTATTAAGATAAACTTTAAATCACATTGGGGAATTCACTTAATGAATATCTGTCCTATCGTCGTTGCTACCGTTCAACCTACATTTCTTCCGCCTGACCTAAAGCTTAAAACGTTTTAACAAATTTTAGTGTAATTTTCTGGGTGATTAACTTTTATATTACGGTTGACAGTTTTTTAAATTTTATTTTCATTATATCACTTAAAGATTTGAAAGAAAATATGAAGGTCTAAACATTAATCTATGTCTCTATTATCATGTGGGGATTAATTCCTAGAAGAAATTTTGATTTTTTAATCTACTTATTTTGAGTAATCCTTTATTTATAATGAAATAATTCATACTATGTTTTAAATAATATTTCACATTTATACATAACTACAATAAATAAGGTTATGAAAGATAGAGACGTGTTATAGACACTATTTTTTATCAGACTGTTATTATTGTTTCTATTCCTGGAAATCCCGTATTCTAACATGCCAAAATTTTCTTCTTTTCACAAATTATAGACTCCAAAATTTACAGGAAAAATCGAATGCTGTTCTAGGTTGAAAGCTATTTTATAAAATTTGAAATAATCCCAATTTCACACATCTTTTATTGAAGAATTTTTATTTTCGTTGTGGGAATTCAATATTGATTTTTTGCATATAGAGTATTTTTATTTAATTCATAACTAGCTTTTATTGAAATAAATGAAATAAAATAGTAACACAGCTAATAAACAAACCACTCTTTAAGATATTTCTTCATATATTCATTAAATTATAACTCTACCAAGATAATCATCCTGTTTCTTGTGTAGAAAAAAAACTATAGATATTTGTTCGGTCCATCCATTAAGTTCCTATGTATATATAAGATACTTCTATTAAAGGAGAAATGACAGAGTAAATATAAAACTATAGATAAAAATAAAAATAAATTCACGAGGTGTTGCAAAGTACAAAATGAGGATAGTTCTTTTTTTTTAAAACAAGATCTAAGTACAATGATTTAACTTCACCCATACAATGTATATTTCTTTTTATTTTATGTTTTCTAATGTATATTATTCATAAGTGTTTACAAACTTTATAATATAGCATATACTATTTAAAAATAGTTTTAAGAATATTTTATATTGAAATTTCAAAAATTGTTAAATAACATTTAAAAATACCACATAAACTTTTTCAGTTATAAAGAAAATTAGTCTGGTCAGAATACCATGACAATTGAACATACTTACTAAAGGAAATATTTTTAAACGGACGTTTTAAAAGGAAAAAAAGTAAATAAGATTAGTTTATCAGGACTTTATTGCCAGTTCATATATGTATAAATACTATATTACATTTAAAATGAAATATAATTTTATTTATTGCGTTAACGACCCCATTTTCCCTTTCCTTTGCCTTTGCCTTTGCCTTTTCCGCATCTCGCATCCCTCTGTCCTGGTTCCACAGGCTCCTGAGGAAGGTCAGTTTCGGGGAGACCCAAGTCTGCGCCGGGCTGTTCTTCTGCTCTCACCACTGCCTGAAGAAGTATAGAATAAAATATAATTAACAACAACAACAACAACAAAAAAACAGTGATTCTATGTAAAGCTGAAAGACATAACTAATGCTGTAAAATCATGAAAACATATGAATAAAAACACTTTGAAATATATCAGTGCAAACCCAATCCCACACAATTTAATATTAATGAGTAAATATTCCTTTAACTAAAAGGTATACCCTAAACGAACTGAGGTCTTTAAACGTATCGAAGAATATATTTGAGTAGGCCTGAAAGAAAATCTTTGTCCTGGTCTTCGAAGAAGGGATTAACGATTTCAAAAATTTTTCGAGCTCAGGGTTTTTTGGTTTTTGGAATTTGGATCATGATCAAGGTTAATAGGACTCTTATAAAAATTACCTAGAAAGTAATGAAACGTATTAAAGAATGTATAGGTAAAGTATTGAAAAACCATTTGAGCGTCGCATTAATTTTTAAATATTATTTTTATAATTATTCGTTGTAATTAAAAATTTCGAACACTAAATATTGCACATTTTTATATTCATTTAAATTCAATTATCACAACAATAGTAATAAAATTATTTTATAATTCCATCAGTAACAATTAAAGTAATTATTTTCTTTATCGTGTCTGAACCATTTTAACTCCATGCCATATTAAGGAATATTTGACTCCGTGGTAAAAATATATATGTACTACCTTACCGAGTGTGAAATTTGGCTTTTATCTGTAATCTAAAAAAGTTAAAAAATTACAAAAGAACTTCTAACAATTCCATTAATTAAAACTGATCCTTTTCGAAATTAAAGATCCCAACCTCATTACTCAAGAATCCCGCAGAATGAGAAAAAAAAAATACTATAAATATTTAATTTGGTTGTGGTATTTTATCCCACGTAAATTTCAAACAATTAATGAGAGGGAATAGAATATAAAAAACTATCTGTCCCAGCCAGGAATAGAACCTGGATCTCCTGCTATCCGGGCCGGTGTACTTGCCAGTTATACTACCAGGACGCGTTAGTTAGTTGGTTAGGCTCTTGCTAGTGTAGAGGGAATTGAATAAGACAACTAACGCGTTATAACGCGTAGTATAACTGGCAAGTACACCGGCCCGGATAGCAGGAGATCCAGGTTCGATTCCTGGCTGGGACAGATAGTTTTTTATATTCTATTCCCTCTCATTAATTGTTTAAAAATAATACTAGTTTCTCTCCCTATCTCTCTCTTACAGTCACTCAAAAACATTCTTGGGCTCTGAGGTGAGGATTTTGAATCTAAGTTGTTTTCCATTTTAAAAAATTAAAAATTTAGGCGATGCTCGGTTAAAGTAGCAGAATTTTATATATATTATATATTTATTAATCCTTTATTTTTTATTTACAGTCTATATTTATACATATATACACCACAATATTAAATTTACTGCATTTAGAATAGAGAGGAGAAGTTAGTTACTGACTAGCCCTCCTAAGTAAATAATTTAAAAAAAAATATCATATAAATTAAAAACACATAATTTACAATTATTATTATTACAAACATATTAATTTTGTTACTGTAGGTTAATTATGTACGGAACAACATAGCAAACACCAGGATTTTTGTTGACTCACTCAATCCACTTGAAAATCAATCCCTATTAAGAAAAATATTTGATAAACGGCAAATTAAGAGAGAAGAAGAAATATATAACTCAACACGCTCAGCGAAATTAGTCAAAACTCTTGCGCGATTGGTGAAACGGTTTGGCTGTAGGCAAATTTTGTGAACCATTTTAAACGTTTAACCATTAATTTGTAATTAATTTTATACGGTTGATTGATCCCACTCACACGAAATGAAGCAGATTATCAAAATTCAATTCCCAAATGCTCAAATATTGTCAAAATAGAGTCAGCTGTTTCTATGGAATATTTTTAACAGCAGATAGACATTTTTTTTTTTTTTTATTCATTCGATTTTTTCTTTTTTTTCCTTTAAACATAAAACTTTGAAGGGTAATATACTATGTGTGTGTGTATGTGTGTGTGTCTTTATGCGCTCAATATTTTCAATATAATGAAACCAAATTCAGTATTTAATAATATTTTTGCAAACTAAGGAATAACATCATTTATATTGAAGAAAATCTATCGAAGTGGTATAAGCTTAGAGAGATAAATCAAAATTAATTATTAAATTATTATTGCAAGGACAAAAATGTTGAAATTATTGGTCTAAAATGGAATTATAATTTTTATTAGCACTAAAATAAAAATAAAATATATATATAGGGATAAACAGAAGTAAAGTATTATTTTGTAATATTAATATTTTATGGCATTAAAAAAAAAAAAACGCTTATTAAAGAAGCTATTAAAGAATGTAATTTCGAGTGTTAGGAGGGATCACTAATTTTGAAAATTTAGAAACCAAATTCCGCATTTAGACTTTTCTTTGTAAGACCTTAAATCAATTAATTTGTTGTTTTAAATTTATTTGAGAAAGAGGTGGTTTAGAGTGAGATGAAAATTTAAAATCGGTATATCTTTTTTGTTATTTAGGCTAAAAAAAAGTTTATAGTATAAAATGTAATTTTATAGCGTTTAAATTTTATAATATTTTTAACAAAGCATGAAAAATCTGTTTAGATTACGCATCGTCCTGCGTGGTGGACAATTTTTTTTATTCTTGTTTTACTAATTAAAGTAGACATTTTTTTATTATTTTTTGTTTTAGAGAAATGTTCTAAATATGACCAGAAAAAGCTCTGATATGACCAAAGCAAGGCAGAGTTGAAGGCAACACTTACAGAAAAAGCAGAGAAGACAAAGACTGCGATAAAGATGAGGAATCTGAAATCCATGACGAGAGCTCGATAAACTTGAGTAGATAAAATGTTGAGTTCCCCACCGATTTTATACTCAGCTAATGTGTACTCAAAAATTGAATAAATAATTAGCTAATAAATATTCATGTAAGTTACATATTGGGTTTCTACTCGTAAATAGCTCTCTCCATTTCATGTAATAATTTTAAAATCATATATCCTGTTTTGAATCTTGTTGAAAAAAATTAAGGGTCGTCCAAGTAATTGGAATGTATTAAATTTTTTATTTGATTGGAATAAGTAAAATTTTTACATTTTGCGACCAATCTTCCCCCAACAAAAAGTTACTATCATGTATCCTTTCAAAAATTTCGCTTTGGTTGTAATACATTTGTGACTGAAAAAATAAATTACTTTATTAAAATGATATTTTCTAACCCTTTCAGCAAAATTAATTGAATCCGAACCAACAGAGACCTTGTTATTATATTTCTCAGGTAGCAATTTAAAACCTACGTCTTCTTTTTCGATTATAGGTATTGTTCTTGAAATATTGATTTCAATTTGAAAATATTTTAACTTTGGAACATATTAGTTCCAAAAATAAGCCCTAACATAAAATTAGTACACAAGCTGTAATTATGGTTTAAAAAAAGTATTACGTGGAGTATATTGGAATAGCTTTTTTCTCGACAAATTGTTAGCAGGACACATGACAGGTTTTGAAAAAAATGTTTTCTTTGTGTTTTCCACTTCTACATGCTAGAAGCAAATTTTAAAAATCCACAATATATAAATAACAGTATGTGTGTTATTCTCCTAACTACGTAAGTCAAGTATTTAGTTTAGTGCACTGAATTTTGGCCATTCTTGATTTGTTATTAATTATTACAAATAGCAAGATGATATTATTTAGTACTAATAACTTTTATTAGTAACTTTTTAATAAACAATATTTTTCTTTGGAAAATATCATGTAAAAAATATATTTCCATGTTTTAAACTTTATAGCGGCAAAATTACTTACTTAAATATATTAAATACATAAAATTTTTAAATCAGATAATTTTAGCCTATTTCTCGAAGGGATATCTAGCTGTTAACGTTGGTAAATTTTTACACTACTTTCGAAAATTTTAAACGGGTTTTTTGGAGATGCTAAAAACATGTTATGTAAAAATTTACATACATTTACATTTAGCATCGAGTGTCCGCAATTTTCAAAATAATAAAACGAAATTCAGTATTTAAGTTTCTTTTGGCAATTTTTAAAATAGTCTGTTAATAGCCGAAATCGGTCGGGGGGAGGGGAGGAGCAAATTTTAAAATCGTAAAGTTATTAGTTACAAAAAAAAGAAAAAAATTATGGAAATTGTATTAAATTAATCATTATTGTATGTAGAGTATGATGAAATTATTTTAAAGTAATTTTTCCTCCTCTCTGTCTGACCCTAGTATTGAAGAGTGGTTATTGCTGAGATTGTAATTGAAAAATTGGCTTTTGAGGTTCGATTACAGTTCTTTGATAAGCAAAGCTGACTTTAATTAAGGGTAGTAACCCTTAATGAGCTGGATTTCAAAGAATGAAACCTTTATTGAATATATGTTCCCATTCATGGTAGCGGTGAATCATTATATTTCTCAGCTCCGTAGACATGGTAACTGACCTCTAAATATCATGGTACCATATACTTAGCCGGGCGGTACAACCCGCCGACAACTTCCTCTGAACTTTGACCCCTAACAACTTCCCCCAATTGACCCTATTAAGTGAGGCTGTCCCCCAGTTCCGCCCCACGGTAAGGCCCTCGTATCAGCTGGCATTCTGCCCCTCAATTCCCAGCCCGGTTCTTCCATGTCTTCTTGGGCGTTGGAGGAATCCATCAGCTATTCTTTGGTAATCACCAACTCATAGCCCACCTTGTTTATCGTCCAGTTTAATCCACTGCTTAAGGATACTGGAAACGCCTCGTATGTCTTCTGTAATATCAATTCCTCAAGAAGCCATCCATCAAAGAATTATCCTCTCGCATTCCAGGAGCTCTTGTGTCGCAGCCTTCTGTTGTGTTCCAGGTGTATATTGTTTGAATAAGGGTCTTGTAGAAGCGGTGCTACGTGAGAAGATTCAACTACCAATTTATCTATTGAGATTAAATTCATTTGGCCAAGAGAATTATTTTTCCGTCCTCTAGGTCTTAAGTGGTTGCTCTGAGTCAACAGTTAAGCAAGATTAATGAAATCAGGTATACATATGGTATAGTACCTGATTTCATTAATATACATAGTATTTCATATAATATACATAGTATATTTTTCTAATCCAGCGCTTGATACATCATTGGTACCTGCCCATGATCGTCATAGCACTTCATAAAACTCTAATTAAAACATTACTCTTGATAATCAACATATCCGTTGGGTCTCAGCTAAAGTTTAACAAGCATTCATTACATATATAGTAAATTACCACATGGAAGCTAAACAAATAATCTGGCAGCGATGAAATAATGACCGAGATTTTATGCACATACTTAATACTTATTGTTGGGTAAGGATAAGAAAGTCTATTTGAGTCTTGCAAATTTACAAACATTTGATAAATATTCCAATAATTCAAAAATCGTTTAATAAGACAACAGAAAAAAAACACACCCTCCTTTTGAATAATGTGTACGACAAATCTAACTACTTTTGTAAATTATTTAACAGCTAATTAATAATTTAAACAATAAATCTATCTGTCTCAACCAAGGCTAGAACCTGGATCTCCTGCTATCTGGGCAAGCGCGTTAGCCAGTAACCCCACCAAGACTAGCCAGATAAGTTATTAAATTCCCCACAATCCTACCAGGAGACATTTTATTCTATTATTCTTGCATTTTTTTGTTTAAAAATGTATGTGGGAATAAATACCACAACAAAAGCAACATTTATAAAAAGTGAATAAATAATTTTTGTGCAAACATTAAAATTAATACTCTATGATAAATAATAATTAGAAATTAAACCAAACACAACTCATCTCTTTTAAGCATGATAAGCCAAATGACTGTGATATAAACAAATTTACAGCGAGGTATACAAATTTACAACTCAGAGAACTTTTTAGATATTTTTAATGTCCTTGCCATTTAATCTAAAAAATTGTAACCCGTTTGGACTCTTTAAATGAAAAAGAAAATTTGTTTTCCTATAATTATTCAAATTTTTAGTAAATTAGTTTATATATGTACCAACAATTCCAAGCGTTCCTGTCCTTTATATATTATATTTGTATTCATAAAATAGAAATAAAAATACAATACTGTCTAATTAATTATAATTAAAACCTCTCCCAGTTCTCACCATTAAAATAGTTATATAACTCCTGATTTTAAAGAATCCTACAGAAATAATATTTTTTCTGTAATGCTTAGATATTGGAAATTTTTCTAAAAAGTATATCATATTTCTGATAACACACTGGTTTCACAGAGTGCACCTAGTATCATAATTCCTCCACAGCTGATTATTTTACTTAATAATTCCCCTTACTCTATAAGTGTCATATCAGTGGCATTGTTTACATCCAAGATATAACTGTTTCTTGGGCGATAGTCTAGGTCCTGTAAATATTTATGGTTTGAGACTGGCGCGATAGATAAACCTTGAATCCTTCCCTGTACTTAACTTCAGTATTCCCGACAACCTCTTAGCCTCATCCGTTATCACGCTAGATTTTTGCCGTATCTGCAGTCATTGGGTCATTATAATTCAGTAATTCAAGTCACTTGCTCATCCTTAACTTAAGGTTTTATCACTTCTCCTGATAAAATTTTCAAATATTCCTTTCGAGGAGTATAATTATACAAGCAAAAAGTAGAGCAAAAGGTATTTCATAAGTTTATTTATGACGGTATCGAAATTAATCATGAATTTTTCTGTATTTTGAGAAATTTCAATATTATTTGAACATAGTAGCAAAATAATTGTTCCAGCACTCATTTGTCAAATTTGGCGCTCCATATGATAAAATGGATCATTTAACTATCTCAAATACTTTAATTTCAATATTATAATTTAAATAGTTGTTTTACTAAATATCTCTCCCAAAAGATTTTATTGGTGATTTTGAAGAAGCAATTTTTTTTGTGTGTGTGGAATTCCTAGGACATTATTGCGTTAGGTTGTATCTTTAAATCAATGTATTCGTACTGTACAAACACTTTACTTGAAACTCGATGTATCTATATGTAAAATGGGATGTGTTATGTATGTAACTTATGGATTTTAAAACGGCTTGGCCGATTATGATGAAATTTCCAGTGAATCCTCAGAATATTCAGGCGGGTGACACTGTGAAGTCCGATTTTTGATTTTCGGTCTGCGGGCGGAGAGGCGTGGCAAAATTAAATTTTAATTTCCAATTTGCCTTAAATACATGTGTTTCTTTCTTTATTAAGCCCATATCTACACAATATGTAAATTATTCTGTGAAAAAACTTTATGATAGGTGTTCCATGAATTTTTATTTGAAGGACATAAATTTCGTTAAAAGCTCTATTTAAATCGTGTGATAATACAACACTAATGTTTGCTTAGGGCCAGCAACGCCCTATAAAAAAAAAAAATTGGCAAAACAAAGTTTGCCGGGTCCGCTAGTAAGTTATATTTGAGATGGTCTGGACAGTACTTTTCGCTGTCAAGAATGCTGTGACAGAAGACACAAAGAGATTAGTATCAGAACCGTTCCTCGGAACAATTCAGTCATTGTTCACTAACTATAAAGTAAAATTAGGTTATGTACCCATTTCGTCACAGACCTGAACGGGGCCTTATTACTAGTGGTATAAATGTGAACTATTGTAAACAAATAGTCTGATACATAATGCATTCTACTGAGAGAATTTCTATCTTTAAATTTAGTTATTTAAATATGATTCAAATACTTTCTATTCCCGATTAAAGAGATACTATTGCAAGGCACGTCTGCGTGAGTTAGAATTCTTTGAATGAAGCATGTTCTGTTTGTTCCCCGATGGTAATGAGCTAGGAGTCTAAACAATTCGGCGAAGTTGTCTCTTCTAGTGATAGATATATAAGGCAGAAGGGCTTTTCTCAGTTGCAGAGCTTGATTCTACCGCGTCAAGATGGATTTCAAACTTCTATTAGTTCTAGCCATATTTGTACTGACCACTCTCACTGTAAGTATATCTTGGATATAGTATGCATTGCCAATACACAGAGGTAGCAGATTTCTTTAAGCGAGACCTTACCTCAGATTTCGCGACCTCTATGCATGGTATTTAATGTAAAGTTTATTAAAATATATTCATGTTTACATCCGCAAATTAATATAGCCGACCATTCAAAGAGAAATAACTATCGTTAATTTTATTTGCCCATTTAGCATTTTTATCCTTATCCTTAATTATTATTAATAAATTATATGAATTACAAATCAAAAATACTAGATTTATAATAAATTAGAAAAGAAAGAAATGTAATCCTTATTCATTTTCCTCTTTTGAGATTCATCTTATAATAGATTTTTTTAATAAATGTCCTCCCCAACACGAATCACGTAAGCCGCTTCTCTTATTGTTCAATTTCGCTGAGTAATTCCTTAAAGGGGCCCTTCATCAAAAAATAAAATTGTGCTGGATTTCATTAAAATAAAATAAATATTTCGCCCGCTAGATAGAAAAAATGTTTTGCATTCACAACTTTACACTTAAGGTGTAACACCTCATTCTTATTAATCCAATAACGAACTTAGACTTTTGATTTTGATTAAATCGTCATTGGTCAAAATTCCTTTTTTAAAAAACTAAAAACTGTGGCCTTATGTGGCTTTATGCGTTTCCACCCATTTACACAACCACTCCCCCCACACACAACCACACACACACACACACACATATATATATATATTAATTAAATTATTTCCATGTCTAGTAAATAGGATCAGAAAAAATATTGAAAATATTTTTTACAAAATCTTTCATGAGAACCATCATAGAATCTACATTCCTTTTAAATTGGCCGAAATTAAGGTTAAATTAGTAATTTCGCTAAATAGAATTAATAGGTGAAGGCGATTACCTAAAAGTCACGTTCAAATAAAAAATGTTTATCTCTGGAGCGCGTGTAATATTTTATTTAGAGTAATGAAACTCTATAAATATTAATTTAGTTGTGGTTTATTATCCCACGTAAATTTTAAACAATTAATAATTTAATTGTAAATTTTAAAAATCTAGCTGTTCCAGACAGGACTCAAACCTGGATTTCCTGTGCAGGAGATCCAGGTTCGAGTCCTGGCTGGGACAGATAGATTATTTTATTCTATTCCCTCGCATTAATTGTCTATAAATATTTGTTTATTGATAAAATATATATCTTTGGAGTAACACAGAAAAATTTTAGTCTCCTGTGAGCATGTCAATGTCCGGGACAATGTCCTTTTTTCTTTTTTTTTTCCAAATATGCATAACATACGCTAATATGTAGTCTCAAATCAAAATTCTTAAAGCCTTAAATACTTGATTGGTCCCTTATGTACTATTTAAGGTTTCTTGTAATATCATTTACATATAATGTGGACGGAAGTTTTACAAACAACTTTTTGACTAGTAACTATATTTTTTTTTTTTTTTCAGAGCGAAATGCATTTTTAGTTTGTCATATTTTAATTTCCTTTTCATGGGTCATATCTAAATTTATTTAAATTCTTCTGGCTATAAGAAAAGTTTTACTTCAATTACATTTTTTAAATATAATTATTTAGTCATTTTCCCATCGTTTCTTGCATTTTTGTAATATCTTCAGGGGCTTCATAAGGTGTCGGTAAATCAACTGTTAAAATAATCCGTGTTACTGCCAAGTTCGACTTGTTTGTTAGCAAAGGATGTTTCCCTGAATAGATGTAAAAAAAAAAGGCATGAAACTATTTCAGCAAATTAATAAATAAATTAGTATAAAAATATGACTAAGCATACTGAACCTGCAGTCAGAATTAATTACTTGTAATAGTTTATTGGGTTAATAAATTATATTAATTTTTGTAACTCTTATATCATATTTAGTAATTGACCTCATTTTCTGTTACAAATACCTTGATATAACGAAAGGAAATTATGTAAGAATAAATAAGTACATGAACGAAATAGCCCTGCGAAATGTCATTCCTACTTCTCTTATCACTTATTATCTTTATGATGTTTCTTCCTTCATTTTCAAATGTTTTTATTAGTTCTTCACTAATATTTTTATGTACATGTTGTAGAGCTTTGGACGTGCAGAGAAACCAGGAGCAGCCTTGACCCTGTCAGGTGATGACAGCCATTCTCAGGAAAATACTGGTGCAAGGGATGCAAGGTGCGGGAAGGGCAAAGGAAAGGGCAGCAAAGGAAAAAAGGGAAAATAAGTTAAAATTGAATCATTTGTACATAAGTTGCGAATAAAATTGTTTCTTTATTATATGTAAGTTTGCCTAATAAATCCTATTAACAATTGATTTTTAATTTAAACAAAACTAGAAATGTTTACAAAAATCTTTTTGAAAAGCATTACCAATTCTGAAATATAAAATGTAATCAGGTAGTAATATATAACATTTATACGAAAATGCTTATTGAGGAAGAAATTTACGAATGTAACTCCGATAGGTGACAATTTTCTTAACTCTTTCTTCCCGCAAAGTTAATAAAAGCACTTTTAAAATGGCTTTTATGTTTATTATTCTCATTAGCTTGAAAAAAGTTGATGTGAACTAAGTATATTTCCCATAGTTTATTAAAGATGGATATAAATAAAAGTAAATAACGAAAATTTAACTTATAAGCTGAAAAGGAGAATAAGCATAAGAGATAAAAAATAAATAAATTTCGTTATTTTCTTTTAAACTACCTTTTTTTTACATATATAAAATTTGGGAAATCCGCTTAGAATAAAAAGTTCCTGCGTTACGGACTTTCAATTCTCTTATCTCAGTATTTTTATCAGTACATTCAGAAATATTGTCAAGTTAATCATTTGATTAGAAGGTTTTAAAACTATTCAATTTCCATATTATATTTTTATATAATGCTCTTGAAGCTAGTTCCAAATCATTTTTAGAGCATGCGCAGTAATGAATGTCCCAACGAACTAAAATAAGAATGGTCTTCTTTGAAAATAAATACACTGAAGTGTTTTTAATGCGTCATACGAAGCGTACATAAAGAGCTTTTGTTGGGGGGAAAAAAAATTCCATTTATTGACAAACTAGATCAAAGATTATTTTAAAAATATAATATAAATTATAAAATATACTCGGATAATTTAAAATTTAACATATTAAATAGTAAAAGTATTTGTCGATTTTCGCCTAAGCTGTAAGAAAGGGGAAATGTCCCCCCTCCTAGAGGGCTCGTGGTACTATCGACTTGTAGAAGAAGCCTTGATAATACCTGATAAAACTAGCTGTTGTTTGTGAACCAAATGGATCGATAACCCCCCCCCCCTCTGCTTCTGAAGCTCTAATATTGTCTCTTCGATCTCCCCCCCCCCCCCCCCCCCC
>KZ807028.1:47354-70579 GCA_000696205.2 Oncopeltus fasciatus
CCCCCCCCCCCTATGAAGACCACAATTAGACCCTTCCCTCAACGTCCTCTGTTTCCTGCCGTCAAATAAACATTCCTTCAAATTTTAACCGATCTTACATTACATGTCTATATATGTGAGGAAGAAGAATAACTAACTATGTTTTCCATATTGTAATTTTGATTACAAATTACATATATATAAAAATAAAAGATTTTGAATTCTTCCAAGATTCATCTAAGGGATTAACCCCTGCATAATATATATGTTCTCCCAAACTGCATCAAGAAAAAATAACCTGTCACGTACTTCAATGAAGTGAGTTATAACATTACCAATCAGCCCAGAAGTTATCACAGTGTGTGTCTGTGTGTCTGTGATAAATATGTATTCTCCAATGAGCATAAATAACCATAAGTGCTTATGAGGAAATGACTGATAAACAGCTGAGGACAGAAGATAAATGTAGAGAATTAAAATGGTTACGAGACTATGTCCTGACCAATTTCTGAACAATTGAAAACAGGAAGGAAATATTTGGTCATGTGGTTAATGAGCACATTGCAGCCGGAGTAAGTAGGGTTCGGTAAGAAAGGATTTCTAAACAACTAGAAAATTTTTTTATTATTATTATTAAACTTTTATTAATTTATTACATTCTGTTAAATTAAAACATTTTGTAATTTAATCACCAGAATGAATTTTAAAAAAATGACATTCAATGTCCCTCACATGAGAAGAGAAGGTGACCAATGACAACACTCTCAAATTATTTACAGATTATGTCCCTAGGAGGTCACGTGGCCATCTTCGTTTGAGTCGATGGGGAGGGTTGTAGGGGTTGGAGTTGGAAGACATGGGTCTGTGCTGGTGGATTAGGATGGAATGGCTGTTTACTGAGGAAAAGGATGAAGCGGGAAGAAATGAGGTCTTGAACAAAAGGAATATTAAAATCGTGGTGAAGGTAGGAATTGGATACGTAATAGGAAGCATTTGCAATTATTCTCAGGGTTTTGGATTGAAAGGACTGGATTCGTTGGATGTTGGAAGGCTTGGCGGCACCCCAGATTTCTACTCCGTAAGTCCAGATTGGTCGTAATAAGGTTTTGTAGAGCGTCAGTTTGTTTTCTATCGTAAGATTGGATTTCTTATTCATGAGCCTGTATAGAAGTCCATATCGCCGATTGAGTTCTTGTTTTTTAATTTTAGTATGTTCTCCACGTGAAAGTAGTGAGTCAAGATGGAACCCAAGGTAATTTTAATGTGGTATCTGAATAATGTTAAATTTCATAATTTCAGGGAAGAATTTTTTCCGCAACTAATTTCTAAAAATTAAAAATATCAAATTTCTTGTTAATTGCGCTCCAAATGTTTTCCATATTTTTTTCCGATACTACCTACTTCACCATAAATTAGTCACACACACACACACACACACACACACACACACANCACACACACACACACACACACACACACACACACACACACACACACACACACACACACACACACACACACACACACACACACACACACACACACACACACACACACACACACACACACACACACACACACACACACACACACACACACACACACACACACACACACACACACACACACACACACACACACACACACACACACACACACACACACACACATGCGCGCACACACACCCACACACACACACACGCACAGACACAAACATATATATACCATATACAGGTACGTTTATATGAGTGGCAATGCTCTGGAGGCCAGAGTATTGAGTTGGTTATTTTAAATTCGCCATTTAACAATTCAAGAAAAGCGAAAGACTAAGTTCGTTATTGTGAAACATTATAGCAATAGGACTACGGAGACATTACCTGATATGTCAAGTGCGTCTAAAGTATGGTTTTTGTAGGCGTAATATTCAGTTCAGTGTTATGCAGTTCAACACAAGATTGTTTATTAGTTCATATTTTAGGAGTTTTACACAACATAATTGAACAAAAAGTTGTGGATGTTTATCTGAACCATCATTGTTTAACTTTAAGGCTTAAATTTACTTTATGAAACTCATTTAAATTCTTTATCGTTTCAACATAGAAGTATTTTCTAATTAAAATTCACGTGTGTGTGTATGTGTGTCTGTGTCTGTGTGTGTGTGTATTTTCCCACTGAAAGAATAGTACTTAATTAAATCTAAGTATTCCCAGCAATACACAAGGAATCCTCTTAGAGCATGGCAAAAAAAAAAAAAAAAAAAAACTCAGCTAGATGAGTTTTGAGCCGGGAACCTATAGCCCAGGACAAATTTATATATATATTAACAATTCCTATCGTTCGGTCGCGGGAAAGCCTAATGAAACTACATTTTGTTTGCCTTCTTAAAGAATAGTAAGTGATTACTATGTCATTGATGTGTATAATGAAGTAGCTACCTGTAGATAAGCACCCCTAACCATGACATACTGATAGCGTGGGAGGTTTTTAAAAAATCCAAACTATTTGACAACCTCATCGTAAGACATTGAAAGGACTAACTCTTGTCGCCCGAGTTACCAAATAAAAATACTTTTAGCATTAAAAACAACACAAAAATACAAATTTTGATTAATTCCTTCTATTTATCATCAACCCTACTTAGAAAAGTCCCCTTTAATAGGAGGAATGGACAGGGGAAGGCTTTATAAAAAGACAAAAAAAATATTGTTAATATTTGAGATATATTTTTCATCTATATTCTATAATATTTTAAATAAATGCAAATGTTAATAAAGTCATTAAACAATGTTGTTTACGAGGATGTCCTTCCTTATTCTTTTTGAAATAAATTAATCAAACAACGTATTTTTTTTTCTAAAACAGTTATCAAATCCGTCATTGGTGAAAACTGGATGAGGGGTAAAAGGTTATAGGAGTTAAGATCAGATCAAATAATTCTCAATACTTTCGTAGTAATTAGTTTCATAGAAAATATTTAAGTAATATTTCATTTTTACATTCATGTTCTATAACTTTTATAAAAGGCTCATGATAATGATAAATTTTAAGTATAAATTATGAGAATTGATGGCCCTTTTGTCTCTTTCGGTAATTCATTTTGTTCTCTTTTTAGCTCTTAAACCAAATTTGTCATTCATTCTTATTTACGTCCATCCTTCACAAAATTGACAAATATGCTATAGAAAAGAAGCCATGTGGCAGAAAAATGTCACCAGATCAATCATGAAGCACGAAGGTTATGAAAGTGATATTTTGCTTTTTATTTATTTATTTATTTATTTTCTTCAAGTTATTCTCTTTCTACAGCAAGTAGCCGTCCTACTCTAACACAGTAAGCCGAGAACTGAAAGATACCATTGATCAGGACTCGAAGCCGCGATTATTTGTTTTCTAATTGAAATTTGGTATACCACAGATAAATGTAATTATTTTAGCTTCAGTGTAAGTTCATTACACGGCGAAATCGGACGAATGAAATTGCTACATTATCTGGAATGTCAAGTCAAGTACAAAGAGTTCATCCGATTTAATGGCTGTAATAGTAATATTTATAATATTCAGTTTGGAATAATTAAACTTAAAAAAGATGTTTGTTTATAATCACATAAAAAGCATTTTAGAACTTACATTGCGAAATTGATAAATTAAAAGTAAAGGTTTATCTGCATTGTTAATTTTTATTTTATGGTTTATAATTTTTTTTCAATTATATATGTAAAAAGAAACGTTAAGTCTTTATTTAGAAAAATCGGGGAAATAGGAGTATGGGATTTCCTGAATTTTTAAGTATGAGTACAATATGTCTTTTTGCTGCATCGAGCGTAATATTTAGTAATGGAATGGGCATTATATCAATGGATTGGGTATAACTAATGGGTAAAGATCCGTTGACATTTTTCAAAAGAACCCCTATAGTAATAATGTGAATCCTTCTAGAAATCTGCTAGTATTCTAACAAACAAATTATTATGTTTCAATCCAAACCAATAGTTCTCTATTGTATATACAGTTTCTTCTTCCGGGTTGGACCGTGTCAAGTAGTTGATAGTTGCCGAGCTTTCGCACATCCTGTGATGGCTTTTTCAGGGCTGAATAGAGAATGAGAGCTGTTTTCAAATCCAAGGGTACTTATACCCGTCGTGGTCCGGTCCTTGGGCGAAGCCTAAACTATCAACTACTTGACACGGTCCAACCCGGATGAAGAAATATATACATCTGACGACCGTGGAAGCCTACGTGAATAAGTTGTCTATTGGTTTGCTGGATTCTGGTAAGAAGATCGACACTAGCGCTGCAGGTGGTAGAATAAGTTGCCTATAAAGGAAAGCTGATTTTGGTCACATACTATATTTTCAGACTCGATAGATATTAAAGGATTTCATCAATGATGTTTGTTTCATCCAATGGAAAATTACACAGACAGATAACAAGATTGGGAAAAAATAATCTGACAAAATATTATATTATATTAAGAAAATTATTTATTTGTTAGAAGAGTTAACGACCCCATTTTCCTTTTCCCTTGCCTTTGCCTTTGCCTTTTCCGCATCTCGCATCCCTCTGTCCTGGTTCCACAGGCTCCTGAGGAAGGTCAGTTTCGGGGAGACCCAAGTCTGCGCCAAGCTCTTCTTCTGCTCTTACCACTACCTGTGAAAAATAAATAAGTGAGTATATTTTAGTGAAAACCACCTCAAATCTTATGTCTCTACAGGGCACCT
The DNA here is from genome assembly GCA_000696205.2 of Oncopeltus fasciatus. NCBI lineage: Eukaryota > Metazoa > Arthropoda > Insecta > Hemiptera > Lygaeidae > Oncopeltus > Oncopeltus fasciatus. The sequence continues at coordinate 52,052 of KZ807028.1, forward strand.
AATTTGTCAACTTTCAACAACTCTATTCAAGTATCAAGGACCCATTTAAGCCTATATTGTATTTTTCGGTTCCTCCAATTCATAAAGATATACTTGTACATGATGGCAAGCTACATATGATCTTTCCAATACAAATTTACTAATTTATGCTTCCAGCTAATATGAGGATGAGTGTTAATGATCCGAGTATGTTTGTGTGAGTGACTGAGTGAAAGAAAGAGAGGAAGATATAATAATATATAATAGTAATACAACGCAGAAAGGTAGATGTTTCGTTTTCTTATTAAACAAGTTAATTCAACAATGTATATTTCTAACGAAAATAAAACGTTCCATAAATAGCCAAATATTTAATGAATACAAAATTTCTATAGCATGGAACCTACATCCACCTTATAAGGAAGGTTGCAATGAGGTTTCTATCAATATGTCAAGTCCAATCAACCATAGAAATCAATGGTCATTGCGCTGAAATAACACTAAATTGAACTGGATTCGTTAGTGCACACAGATATACCCACAAGTGACAATTTATAGGTTAATTAGATATGTCTAGGATTATGTAGAGCTTTGCTTTGAAAGTGAATAGCCATAATTCCTTGACAGCGAATTTTCGCTTCACTAAAACCTCTAAAAAAAAAATTCATGCAGAGGGCATACCACAGGAAATGAAAAAATGATAGAAAAAACAGACAAAATCTAGACTATGGCACGATTGGAAAAGTTTCGGCAAATGTCTATACCCTTGTTTGTTCTTTAGACATGTAAGTTCTGTCTATTATCAAAATTGAGCTTTAATTCAGTATTATACTTTTCAGTTACTCATTCATAAAATTTAATCTTTACTTTATCTCTTATTTACTACGAGTGAAAGTGTTATCAATGAGATGGTGAGAGAATGAGTGTCTCCTTCTTTCATTTAGATAGGGCTTAGATACTTTCGGAAGGTACAGCTTACATCATAAGAGCTTCATGGTCGAAGGAGACTCATTCTCTCATCACCTAATTTAAACACACTTACACTTGGGAAACATAATAAGATAAATGTTTTTTGTGCTTTTTAAAATGGTCAAGTAAAAGCCAAAAATACTTACTGTGAAGGCAGAAAATAAGAGGACTGCGAAAATAAAGAGACAACTCAGCTTCATTTTGGTCGAAATATGCTTCAGACTAACGAAGGATCGATGAACCACTAGTTTTATATTTGGGAGTTGTTTGCACAAATTAGGGAAGTAAACAGTTTATTTATTGTGCATATAGTTAGCTTCACACTTACACAAATTTGCGTCAATTTATTCTTCGTTTAGACGAATATGCTAGACTTGAAGTCGAAAATATTTGTCATGAATATTTTCCTCACAGATAGAAACTGTTATTTTAAAAAAAATCCTATATTTATCCATTTCAGAAACTACCAGAAACTGAAAAAAAAAATATATATAGGGCTTTTTAAGTAAATTTTATCAATTACCTAAAAAGGAAACAAATAATATGCGTATTAATTAAAAATTACCTCACTACTTCTCAAGACCTAAATTTAAATATTACTAATAAAATTTAGGTCTTCACAGAAAGCAGTAATAAATAATTACATATTGTATTTTAAGCAGAAATAATTATTTTTTAAATCTTACACATCTATCTATTTAAAAATAACGATTCCGGAATAGTAAAAAAAAATAACTAGGTTAAAATAATTAGACTTAAAAATTAATTGACTTATTCTTTCCTATGAAAATTCAAAAAATTTCTTTACTTCGAGGAAGAAAGAAATCAAGTATTTGACGAAATAAAGGATGTATTAATGTCTTCAGTTCTTTGTCATACAATCTATTTAACTTTAACCTTTCAACGTAATATTTACATTAACATATAAAATATGTTAGCATTATACGTTTTTTTCATGCATTAGAATGCTTCAAATTAATTTTTGCAAATTTAGCTTTTTGTTCTACTGCCTTCAAATATTTGTTTCTTGTTCATGTTTGATGTGCCGAGTTTTTATAACAGCAGTAGCATGATTAGCTTCCATATTTTCCTAATCTTACCTTTTTGTTTTTGATATAACATTATATTATCAAAAGGGTTAAATAAAAAGTTTCCAATCTTAACTGATACCCACCTGATAATATAAACTTTCAACAACCAATGACAAATCTAAAGAAAACCCATAAAAAATGACATATTTGTATGAATTAATAAATTGTATGAATTAATCTCAGATGAAAACTAAAGCCACTGTGGTAAGATTTTTATCAGTGAAATTACCCAATTATTCTTCTCTCAAGATTTATCTATATGTTTAAAATGCCCAAATATATAGTGTTAAGTTAAAAATTTAAAAAATAAACATATATCTTTATATTCTTAATATGCCATTATCTTAAAATTTTCTTGGGGAGACAAAAATTTATAATATGGATATTTCTATCTGAGTTAGAAAAAAGCTTGGTAGACATAATAAGTGTAAAATCTAATTTTCTAAAGTTTAAACTATACAAAATGTTCCCAAAAACGTTTATTCAGGAAGATATTTACGAATATAACTACAATGGATGAGTCAGTTAACTCAATCTTCCTCACAGTCAGTCACTTTCAGCCATTACTGGCTATCTCTTAGGCTTATAAGATATAATTATTCGTTATCTTTCATTAATAATCGTCCAGAAAACTGATTAGATTACGCAGCTCGTATGTGATAAACATCTTTATATTATTTATATTTGAGAGTGTCATTGGTCACCTTCTCTCCCCATGTGATTGACATTGAATGTCATTTTTACTTTTCATTGTAATCAAGTTACAAAATGTTTTTATTTAACTGAATGTAATAAATAAATAAAAGTAAAAAAAAAACAACAAAAAAAGGCATATTATTTATCTGTTGTTTTCAATTTATATTTTGACCCAAAATTACACTAAGAATCTAGTAATTTTAAGCTCTTAAAGTTTTATAGGGGGCGCCGGGATAGCTCATGGGATACGTACGGGTCTCACAATCCTGACGCCGCGGGTTCGAATCCCGCCCAGGACAATCTTTTATTTATAATTAAAAGCTTGTCCTGAGCCATAGTCGTTTAGAATGGGGTGGCAACCTGTAAATAGCCCTTTCCTCCATGACCCTAAGTGGTTGAATGAAAGGCTAACACTTAAAATAAAAGTTTTATTGTTTTAAACTCTTATCTAAATCTGTAGATTCATCACATTTCATTTTAAAATACATGGAGCTTCTTTTAAAATTATTTAATTACTGTTTTCTAATACCATCTATTTACTAAAAGCTAAAAGTGTATGATATTTGTATTAATAGTTTAATTAATTAAATATATTATTGAAATATATTCAAGTAATCAGTAAATAAAGAAACTTCATTGCAGATTAAATATTGAAAATACATTTAAATAAAATAGAAACAATAATGGATTCATTCCCAAAGTACAATTCTATTCAGTGGAACCTCTGTAGTATAAAATGGTATAAAATTGTATATGGATAAAAGCCATTGTTACTACAAATTACCACGAACTTCCACTTTTCTTTCATATAAAATTGTATTAATTGTATTGCATTTCGTCTTATATCACAATAAATACATTTTTTTAAATATTAATAATTTTTGATATTTGTAAATTTTATTATCCCTTAAATAGTGCATTTATATTTTCTACTAACCATTCTTCTAACTAAGTATGTAGTTTTTTTTTTTTTTTTTTTTTTTTTTTTTGTTTTTTTTTGAGAATTTTTAACAGCTGAAGGCCAATAATTCTTTAAGATAGTTTTATCCACTTTTATATGAAGATGTATCAATCTCGCACAAAAATTTGTTTTAGTATATGTGCCCTCATCAAAGCAGAAATAAATTTCGCCAAAGGAATCTTTATTAAATAACTTATTTCTTTAATAAGAGCATTTTTCACACTGTGTTTTTTTAAATATTTTTATTTATTTATTATCTCCACTTCTGTAACTTGAGTCAAAAATAAATTTTACAATACATTCTTTATTATTTTTGAGGAATATTAGGTATTTCGTACTTTATTTTGTATCGTTTCTATTTCCTTGATAGCTGAAAATTCACAAAATATTCTTTAATTAAATTGGTCATTTTTAAAAATTATTTACGATCATTGTTTCATTTATCTAATTGTACCTCACTTTTTGTTTTTCGGTTAATTTTGTTTTTAGAGATTCTAAAAGAAGATGTGGAAATAACCCTATAGATTGAATGCCAATCTTTAGTAGGTTATAGACATTGCCTATATTTCTTATTTCTCTCCTACACACACAAACATATTTAAAATTTGAACGGTCTGCATTTTTGCTTTTCCTAAGTGAATCGGACAATTGTAAAAAATCTTCAAAGGTCCAGTTTTTGTATCAAATTGAGATGACAATCATAACATGACTGAAAACAAAATTCTCAATTTACTTACCTAAATTCAGATGAATATCACTCGAAACGCTCAATTAATATGGTAGGTTTTCTTTATACCATACTATTTGAAAGAAATACTGACTAAGAATAAATTTTAGAAAGGATGAAATTTTACCTATAAACGTCAAAGAGGGTATTCATCTTTGGATACTACCTAGAAGTAGTAGAAACGCATGAGGGTAGATACATTAAAGCAAAAGTTTCCATTTAATTTGAAGAACTTTTTTTCCCCCTAAAGTATCTTACCATTTGATATAACGTCATCACATAAACAGGCTATTGTATTTCACCTATCTCATTGGATTAACTTTAAGTAAATTCCTTTTCCTAATTCATCCTCCTAACCTTATGCTCGTGTAACCAATGTAATGTCAACTACTGGCTTGTATACGTGTCCTTATACCTTGTAAAGTGAACTTTTAATTGCATATTAATAGAACTTTTAAAAAGTTAATTTGTGTATTATTTTTCTTTTATAGATTAAGTTTATGCTTTGAAGCCCCCTGGTACTGTTTTTTATTTAGTTAGTGTTTTCATTTTATATCTGTTGATTTGGGAAACCAAGAATAAGCGGCCTGTAAAATGTCCGGGATTGAGCAACCTTGTTACACAATAATTAATTATCCTTCGAATTTGGAGCCTCCTAATGAAAAACAACTTAAAGAAGACCTTGAAAATGGAAGCACAGCAACTAAAATAAGAGCTTTAAAAAACATAATTCATATGATTGCCAATGGAGAAAGGCTTCCACCTGGAATACTGATGTACATAATTCGATTCGTTTTACCCTGTCAAGACCACATGATTAAGAATCTTCTGTTAATATTTTGGGAAATTGTACCTAAGACAACCCCTGATGGGAAACTTCTTCAAGAAATGATCTTAGTTTGCGATGCTTATCGTAAAGATTTACAGCATCCTAATGAATTTGTTCGAGGAACTACATTGAGATTTTTATGTAAACTTAAGGAACCGGAATTACTGGAACCACTTATGCCTTGTATCAGGGCTTGCCTTGAACATAGAGTCTCTTATGTCAGAAGAAATGCAGTTCTTTGTATATTTACAATTTATAAAAATTTTGAATTTCTTATTCCAGATGCTCCAGAACTTATTGCTAATTTTCTGGATGGGGAACAAGATATGTCTTGTAAAAGAAATGCTTTTTTGATGCTTTTACATGCGGACCAAGAAAGAGCCTTGGCTTACCTAGTCTCATGTCTTGAACAAGTTGCTTCTTTTGGAGATATATTGCAATTGGTAATTGTGCAGCTGATATATAAAGTTTGTCAAGCAAATCCTTCTGAACGCTCTAGATTCATTCGTTGTATTTATACCTTATTAAATGCTAGTAGTGCTGCAGTACGGTATGAAGCTGCTGGCACTCTCATTACTCTCTCAAATGCACCTACTGCTGTAAAGGCTGCAGCCTCTTGTTACATTGAACTTATTGTAAAGGAAGGTGATAATAATGTTAAATTAATTGTCCTGGATCGTCTGATATCGTTGAAAAATATTTCCAGTCATGAAAGAGTACTTCAAGATTTAGTTATGGATATTCTTAGAGTTTTAGCCAGTCCTGACATGGAAGTGAGGACCAAAGTTTTGAGTCTTGTTCTTGATTTAATAACAGCTCGAAGTGTTGAGGAAGTTGTTCATTTTTTGAAGAAAGAGATTACTAAAACTCATGATTCATCTGAAAGTGAAGAAATTGGAAAGTATCGCCAACTTTTAGTCAGAACTTTGCATACCTGTTGTATGAAATTTCCTGATGTTGCTTCTCATGTTATCCCGGAATTGATGGAACTCCTGTCTGATCCTAATGAAATTGCATCTTATGATGTTATAGTATTTGTTAGAGAAGCTATTCATAAATTTGAATCTTTACATAAGCTAATAATTGAAAAACTACTGTCAGCATTTCCATCTATTAAATCAGTGAAAGTTCATCGTGTTGCTATTTGGATACTTGGAGAGTATTGCTCCTCTGTTCAAGAGGTTTGCGAAATAATGAAGCAAATCAAGTCATTGCTTGGTGACTTTCCTCTGACTGATGCAGAGCAGAAGAAAATAGCTGGGGAAGGACCAGTAGAAACACAGTCAGAAACTCGTGGTGAAAACAGCCTCATTACTTCTGATGGTCTCTATGCCACTCAGTCAGTTTTTAGTACTGTCTCAGTAAAGAAACAAGATGACCGTCCTCCTCTTAGGCGATATTTGATGGAGGGTGACTTCTTTGTTGGGACTTTAATAGCCTCTACATTGACAAAATTGGCTCTACGTTATAAAGAACTTGTAAAAAAGGAACCTGTTTATAATGTATTTTTCTCTGAATGTATGTTAGTAATATCATCGATTCTTCACTTAGGAAAATCAGGATTACCTAGCAAGCCAATCAGTGCAGATGATTCAGAAAGAATGCTATTATGTCTCAAAGCATTGTCAGATAAGAGTGATGTGGCTATTGATATTTTTACTCACCGCTGCCGTGATGCACTTGCCACTATGCTTAAAGTTCAAGATAGTAATGAAACTGTTAAGGTCAAAGACAAATCAAAAAATAATAGTGTCAGTGTAGATGAAAAAGTTTCATTTTTACAACTCAGTCAATCACGAGACTCTGAATTGGAAACTGAAAATGTATTTGAATCAAGTCTAAATCAAGCTCTTAAAGGCCCAACATCAGAAAATATTGATGATGACCTTCAATTTTCGGCCAGCAAATTGAGCAAAGTGACTCAATTAACTGGATTTTCAGATCCTGTTTATGCTGAAGCATATGTTAATTTTAACCAGTACAATATTGTACTTGATGTACTAGTTGTTAATCGAACGAGTGACACTCTGCAAAATTGTACTCTTGAATTGGCTACTCTTGGAGACCTAAAATTAGTGGACAAGCCTCAACCTTGTGTTCTTGCTCCTCATGATTTTTGCAACATAAAGGCCAATGTTAAAGTTGCTTCTACAGAGAATGGGGTAATATTTGGAAATATTGTATATGATGTTGGTGGAGCAGTTTCTGATAAACATGTAATTGTTTTAAATGATATACACATTGATGTTATGGACTACATCGTACCTGCCACTTGTACTGATGCTGAATTCAGACAGATGTGGGCAGAGTTTGAATGGGAAAACAAAGTCCCAGTTAACACCTCACTATGTGACCTACAGGAATACCTAGAACACTTACTTAAAAGCACCAATATGAAGTGTTTAACCCCTGAGAAAGCTTTATCTGGACAATGTGGTTTTATGGCAGCTAACATGTATGCACGATCAATTTTTGGAGAAGATGCCCTCGCTAACTTGAGCATCGAGAAGCCATTTAACAATGCTACAGCGCCACTCACTGGTCACATCAGGATTAGAGCCAAAAGCCAAGGCATTGCTCTTAGTCTAGGAGACAAAATAAAAATGACTCAGAAACAACTTGTGCCTGCTAGTTAAAGCATATTACATTTCTCTAAAAAAAATTTGAAATTGTATATTTTTGTTAAATCTAACCCAAAAATATGTATTCATCTTCATTGACTAACCCTAATGTGCTTTAAAATATTGTGCACTAATTATTCATAAAAATGTACTCATTTTTAAAATTAATATTGTTAAAATATAAAATTATTTTAAAATATACCTCTTGTTGGTTCTTTTCCTTAATCCCCTACTAAATAAATTAATGTATCTAATTATTTAATTTAGTTTTCATATCAATTATTTTTTAATAATTTATTTTATTTAATAGTTTATATTCTATTGGTAGGAATATAAAATTTTTTCCAACAAATGTTAACCTGAAGATGTAAATATAGACTTCAAAATGACACAGACAAATATTAGAGGTGAGAAACTTTTAGATATAATTATTAATAAATGATTAATTCAAATTTAGATTAATTATTTTAATGTTAAAATTACAGGTATTTTTTAACAAATATTCAATGAATAACGAAAAAAATTCAATATTTATTTGTTTGACCTATGGGTAGTATTTCTCTGTCCACAAAGGGTTACAAATTGTATTTAGAGAAAAGATCACACATTTTGACATTATTTTTAATTATAATTAACTACAATGTCTTGATTTTGTGAGCTTCTTTTACAAAATATAATATATCTTTATACAAGAATTAACTAACTTAAATTAAAGAATACCAGGTTATAAGAATTATTTGCAAAGCAATGAAGGATTAATGTAGTTAACTAAAATAATATTGATAATTCAGCACACCAATCAATTTAAAATGATTTTTTTTTTTTTAAACTGTAGTTTTTTTAATAAGACATACTTTTAAAAAGACCCTGCAGCAAGCTTAATTTAAGCAGATTTCCTATGTTTCATCTATGAGGGACATAGGAAGAATAAATCTCCTATTAAACGGAAGAGAGAAATAAAGGTAAGTTTGCTAAGGCTGGCTTTATTTTACACGGGAAAGAATCATGTGGAAAGCACTTTACAATCATGTTGCATCTAAATTATCTTTTTAAATATGTGTTTTTCATAATATAGAACATAAAGTTTTGCAAAATGTATTTTCTACCAACTAGAATCTATCAAATAAACCTTAATGTATCTGACACCGAAACTGTTGTCCATTTCTTGATGTCAATAGCACGCAGCCCAGCCTTATGACTACTTTTTAGGCGACCACATGAGATCTCAGATTTAATTAATTTTTGAAGTCTCTCATGGATTCAAAGCGAAAAGAGTGATTCCCTTATTTGTTTGAAAATGTTCTAGAGCAACATCTAGTATTAAAACTATTTTTATAAACAACTAAAAGATGGGAGAAGTTAATTCAATTTGGTTATCAGTTGCAATAAAAAATAGTATATACTCTAAAGTAAATTTAGCCACTGTTTACAAGCTAATTTATCTTTCTGGTAAGTAAATAATTAGTAACCTTGTAGAAAGTATGTGTGAAATTTATTTATTTATTTATTTTTTTTTTTAATGACGGACCATATTCTTCACTGCATTAATAACCAGTTCTCAGGTTTTTAATTTTTTAAAACCTGTCATGTTGTAGTCTTTAAACAAAAAAGATTCCCAGTTATAATATCTGTAAATATCTAATTTCATCATAACAGCTGAAAATTTCATATTGGTAAGATAAGCTCAGGGTTAACAAAAAAAACAAGCAAGAGCCACTCAACCCAACTGTTTACATAATTAAATATCATCTTTAGTATGAGCCTCTCATAACAATATTATAAAAATAAATAAAATAGTATTTTGCTACTTTCATGTTTTTGAAAAATCCTACCAATAATGAAAATATTGATAACTTTTCAATTTGGTTTTCCTATAAATTCTCTGTCAATTTCAGCCACTTATTCTCCAACCCAATGATTTGTAGAATTATATAATATAAAATTGAGTTTCTTTTAAAAACTATATGTGTGTGAAAAATTTTTGATAACTTATAATAAAATGTACTTAGTTTCTCCTGCATATAATTGATGAAAAAAATTTTCTAAAGCTGTGTCAGTGTACAAATGTACATAGCTTGATTTGTGATTTCCTTAAAGGAACTTTTCTAAAAATTTGTTCTATTATGCAAAAATTAATAATTTTAACCTTCAAAATTAATTGGCTTAGCTAAATTAATTTTCCTAATATTTCATGAACAAATATTGTTCGAAAGAACAGAATATATGCTTTTTATATACCTAAATTGTATTCTCTCAATAAATTANATTTAAATTTAAATTATAAAATAATATTTTAATCTGAAATAATGGGGTTGTAATACCTTAATAAATTCTCTGTTATGTTAAGCTAAATAGAATTTGCAATTTATATTCTGAAATAGACAAGAGAATATTCCACAACACATAATGTTTTTTTTTTTTTTTTATTAAACTTTTATTTATTACATTCTGTTAAATTAAAACATTTTGTAATTCACCAAAATGAATTAAAAAAAGAAATGACATTCAATATCAATCACCTGAGGATCTCTCCTTCTCAGGTGACCAATGACACAACTCTCTAACATATAATTAGTAATACATTTGATTTCCTAGCCTTGACCTTATTTATTATTCACTCATAAGTAAGAGGAATTTTTTTTTTTTTTTTATTCAATTGATTTTGTTTTTGAGAGGTATCAAAATATGACTAAATTTTGAGAATGTTTGAAATGTTTTAATGAAAATTTATTAAAAGTAAGTTATTTTACCAATATTATAAATGATGAAATTACGTCTAATAAAATTATTGTAGTAGTCTATATGTAGCCTCTCAGCTATGCCCCCTAGTAGTTGAAGTAAAGTAATTATAAACAATTAATGAGAGGGAATAGAATAAAAAATCTAACTGTCCCAGCCAGGAATCGAACCTGGATCTCCTGCTATCCGGGCCGGTGCACTTGCCAATTGTGCTACCAGGACGCGCCTAAGTAATTATATAGTAGCAGAAGTTAAATAATCATAATAATGAAGAGAGGATTATCAGGAATTCGGTATTGGTAATTGAAGAATTGAAAACTAATTTGTAACCAAAAAAGTTTTTAATTCTTCAACTACCAAGACCGAATTCCTGATAATCCTCTCATCATAAAACTTGACAGTCAATAAATTTACCTCCAATTAATCATAAAAATACAATATAGAAATTCTAGAATAATAACTGGAGGTATAAATGGCTACCAATTAAGAAAGAAATTAATATTTCAATATTGAGTGATTTTTCATTTATATAAGAAAAAAAATTGTCCTATTAAGCTATGTTTATTTGAAAGTTTATAATAGAAAAAAAGTAAATTGCATGCAAATTATAACACATTCCAAGTACTTTTGATCATAATATAATTGCAGGAGGAGAGCAGGTGACCAATGACACCACTCTCAAATTAATTACAAACTATGTTCCTAGGAGGTCATAAGGCTATCTAGGTTTAAGTTGACAGAAAGGGTCGTAGTTCCAGGACAGGGTCTGCATTAGTGGATTAGTATGGTATGGCAGTTTACTGTGGAAATAGGTCTTGAACAAAAGAAATATTAAAATTGTGGTGAGGGAGGATTGGATACATAATAGGGAGCATTAGCAATTATTATTCCGAGGGTTTTTGATTAAAGGCCTGGATTCTTTGGATGTTGGAAGGCTCAGCAGCACTCCAGATTTTTATATTTAGAATTGATCGTAGGTCCAGATTGGTCTTAAAAAAGTCTTGTATAGCATCAGTTTGTTGTAAGATTGAAGTTCTTATTCATGAGTCTGTATAGGAGTCCTTGTTGTCGATTTCTTCAAAGTTTTCATCTTTTAATTATAGTATGATCACCCCATGTGAGTCATGGAATTCCAGGTAGCAAACAGAATTTGAATGTGGTAAAGAAGCATTGTTAAATTACACAATTTCAGGAAAGTTTTTTTTTTTTTGTTTTGTTCACAATTGGAATTTAAAAAAATTAACTTGAACACATTTCATTTATTCATTGCTTGATATTTTCAAAATGATCTTGTAGGTTTTTAGAAACAGTTTTAGGATCGTGGTGGAAGGATATCCTTGTCTTCTGCAAATAGAGCTAAGAGGATGCTTGGATGGGTTAGAATTTCAGCAGTGTACAAGAAGAAATGGATGGGCACTTGGTCGCAACCATACTACATAAAAATATTAAATTAAATTACTTGACTTAATAAATTGTTTATTTTTGAAAAGAGAATTAGAAGAACACAAGGCTTTTTGAGAGTTTAAAAGCTGATTTAAAATCAATATTCAATTCAAAATGATTAAGTTTGTGAATAGTTTAAAATTAGGTGTAGAATCGCTTGAGAGCAGACGAACTTGTCTGTGAACTTACTCAATGGTAAATGACACAAACGACCCATACAGGATCATTTGAACAGCTAAGCTCAAAGAAAAGAGCACTCGTCCATGTGCTGTTTATTTAACAATACGACTCTCAATGAAATACTGGTATTGAACAATTGAGACTGGTCCTGAATGAATCAATTAAGTTGTCTTGGGAAGACACCAAGATGCTTTTTGAGACAGCGGCTGTGGTACAAGGATGGTCACTAGGAACATAAGCATTGTGCTTGGCCTAATGAATGGAAACACTGGGAGCCCTTCAGCAATACCTATGATGGGAGTGCTGCAATTTTAATGACCTGGTAAAGAAATTGGAGATATTTTTTGAAAATTAACATGTAGACTCTAAAGATGACCATTTACATTACTCTTGCTAGCTAAATAAAGAAATGTCAGTGAAAATTGAACAGGATGATTGTTGTTGCTGGAAATTGGAAAAGCATAGAGTTAGCAAAGAAATAGGACAATAAACCTGATTTGGAATACAAGAAACAGTGGAAGCAATTGAGAGAAGATAGACAATCTTGATGTGTGGTCTATCTTTCTTTCTGAAACATAGTGGGTTTAATATGGCGCTGGCGCTATATAATCGGAGAATGGGTTATTAAAGTGTAATAGATTAACCTTCTGAGTTAAGGCTTTATTTGACTTTAATACAAGCACAATTGAAATAACGCATTACATTTTGAGGAATGATATCAAACTAAAGTGGATTGAAATCATCACCAAGTCACCCTCGTGCGTGTATGGCCGGAACGAAGACGATAAAATATCATTTGGCGAAATTTTATAATTGCAAGAATAGAACGAAGGTGTGAGGCTGACAGTTGGCTGGATATGGAAGTGGCGTCTGCTTCGATTCCTGCCAACTAAATATATGGAGTAGTTTTCCTGCAAGAGTTGAAAGACATTGTCAAAGGGAATGAGATGGAGGAATATAGAAGGAAATAAGGTGAGTAAGAGAAGACATTTTTTAGCTACAGAGTCTGCTTGAGTGGTACCAAGAATACCTATGTGACTAGAAACTCACAGATTATTAACAAGTTAGGGAAGATAGTAAATAATATTGTTATATAAAGATTGGTATATATTTCAGTGAACGAGTTTATTATGAGACAAAAAACATTATGACAAGTAGGGTTAATTAAATACTTTATTAATTACCCTTTCGCCACTACTTAAGCAAATGTTTTCAGATATTTTAAAGGTTCTATTTTTTTTAATGGCGTGTCAACTTTTGGTCATTAACGTCATGGAGATGTTTTAAAAATGTGGGAAGAGACAGTGGGGTCAACTGACCACGGGACGGCCGAGAAGGTGGCGAGAGACAGGATGGCCAGGCAGGGGCACCAGGGGTCTGCCTCTTAAAATAATACTGTGATAGATTTGCGACGTCACTTTGTTACTTACCTTTCCATATGTTATTTATATCTATGCGTAACTTTCTCTTTTGTTTACTTTTAGTTAGCTATGTTTGTTTTATCTCAATGTGTCATCCTCTCTTATATGTATTGTTCTAATGTTCAATAAAACCTTTCTTGAGGTCTATTTTACATCAAATACTTGTTTGGCTATTTCAGGTGAGTAATTATGAATCCCTCCTTCCCAAAGGGACAAAGTCCACCAAGCGTCTAGGACATCTGGCAGACTAACAGTCCTAGCAGTCCAACCGAGTGACCCCACCCAGTAAACAGCCACCGATCCCAACTCCATCCGGCCACCCCACTGTCCGGGAGCGACACCAGTCACCAGAGAGTCCACTTCTTGACAATAGGTTCTGGTTAGGTGTAATGCATTGTTAATGAGAATTGTTATTATGTGGAGATAGAAAGTAATTTCTTTGTACTAGGAAACCACGAAAATTATAAAGGGGGAAAAAATTGAGAATGGAATGGATAAGGAAACGTAATACTGAAAATAAGACTTAATAAAGATAAGACTTCAATTTTTATACATTGTAATGAGGATGTCATCTACCAGCTTTTTGTTTGAAGTTAGGATTGTTGATTATTCACCTTATGGGAGTGGTTTGCTTAGTTTTCTTCACTTGGGCATTCTTAGCGTCTACAGCTGTCAATATGATGTTCATTACAGCCCCCAAATGAGACAAATATTCAGTAAGATTCATCCAGCTTTCTAATTTGTGTCCATTTCCCTGCTTTGTGTGAGGAGTTCTTTTGCATAAAATTAAAATTGGCAAATGATCACTATATGGTAAATATAGCTGGCTATTACTTCCTCGATGAGATTAAAGGCCAGGTGTGTGATGATAAAGGATGTTCTTCAGCAAATTTGCTTAAAGCATTATCCTGGTGAGTTAACTGTTTTTCGCGAGGACGAAATTATTTTTTAAATCCTCAATTCTTCTGCCATTTGGACGGATATAAGTATAACCTTACATATTACGCTTAGCTTTCAATAATCCCAAATATAGCCTTTATTTTATTTGTTAATGGTAGCAACTTCAAGAGCTAAGATTTTTGTGTAGGTTTATTTGGGGGAATGTGTATGTTAATGATAAAATTTGGATATTGGATCAATGAGGCTGACGCCTGTGGCTTCTACATAATTAAATATTTTGGCAGTATCATATTTTTCCAATTCAAAGGCTTATTGATGTCATCTTGAGGCAACTTCTTTTTTTTTTTTTTTCATAGTATGTATAAGATATTCTTAGTGCACTTGTATTTGCGATTTTGTTTAAACCATCTATCCAGCTAAATGGATAAGTATAATTAATTAATAATATCAGACCATTTATTTTTATTACCACTTAATTTTTTTGTAAAATGTTAAAAATAGCAAAATTTGCTCTTCCTAAAAGTACTGTATCCCTTGAAGCAATAATATTGGTCGGTATGAATCCTGATTCTTGAAAATTAAAAGCGTAGTCAATATCTGTTCGAACAGATATCTACTACACTTTTAATTTAAATGATTTCACAATATTCGAACATTGTGAAGTCATTTAAATTATATGCTATATGTGGTTCAGAATTTGACTTATATATCGATTGTCAGTTTTATTTTGGAAGGTTACATTAGTTGTTGTAATGATAAAAATATTAATACTTAAAAACATTGTAGTGTCGGGAAAAAGCAAAGATCATCGGAAAAATCTTATAACAGGCACCTTTAACCTACCCCTGTCTGATTACGTCACTATGCTGTGGAGTTTCGGTGTGTCCAAGTGTGATGAAGGAATTATCCAGACGATACAAAACGAATGATCTTATTCCATAGCACGATGACGTAATTAAACCCCACGTTTTATTAGTGCACTATTTTTGCTTTAACGGACAATCCTTTTAAAAAATGTTGCGTGTGAGTGCGGCAAAAAAAAAAAACTGGTATAAAGTATTATAAATATTTGTTTGTTATGGTATTTTATCCCACGTAAATTTGAAACAATAAATGCAAGGAAATATATTTAAAAAATCTATCTGTCTCGGCCAGGATACGAACCTGGAAGTCCTGCTATCCGGACAAGCGCCTAAGTTATCTAGTTAGTCTCGGTGGTGTAAATAGCTAACGCACTTGCCCGGATAGGACACCTCCTAGTTCATGGCAACCTAAATCCATAGATAGGACACTCCCAAATCCAGGTTCGTGTCCTGGTTGAGACAGATAGATTTTTTATTATTTCCCTTGCAAATACTTTTTATTGGTATAAAGTATTTGTTTACATGATATTGACGTCACGAAACGGATTTTGTTATTTTCGTCTGGACATTATTTGAAGTAATTTGGAGATCGTGGATTTCCGATTTGTATGTGGTCGAAAAACCGGCTACTTTCCGTAAATAACATTTATCTTTAACAATTTTCTTTCTCTTTCAATATTAACTTACAGTGTATCCTTACTTTTTCCTTCATAAGACCTCTTGTGGCCTATACGTTTTATCTTTTTATTTTAACCAAAAGTTAATAATAATCATTATCTTTTTTATTTTTATTAAATATTATAAGCTTACATAATGGTAGGCTCAATACTTACTCAGGTGCAAAACAGATAAACATATGAGGAGATGAGCAAAGTGCATACATTGCACTCATAGAGCAGTTTATTGACCAACAGTGTCACTATTGATAACACTGCACTAAGAGTTGTGCACTATTAACTTATTTTTAACTATTAATTATTTTTAGTTTTATGCATTGACCAAAATAAATATACAAACATAATTAAAATAAAATGATGAATATTAGATGATTTGCACTAAATGTGTTTCATATGTTTTACTGGAATATTTACGCCACATATTATATTATTTGTATTAAAAATGATAAAACATGACAGTGATTTTAAATTATAATTTTCAATTATTTATTTTCTATAGCACTTTTAGAAAAGCATATGATAAAGGAGATATATATGAATGTAACTAGGAAGGTTGATTCCTCTCTCTCTCCACACTACTATCAGTCGCCTTAGAATCTTAATCTTATAAAATTATCTTTTCACTGCTGATTTCAGTCTGTAAGATCAAATTAGTCAATTCTATCTTTAATGAAATGTAGCAAATCTGCCTAATTTATTCAGCTTCTCCGTTACGGATCACCTGATCAAAACATGACTTTGTTTAGATGATTTCTTATCTGAATCTACACTAAATCTATTACAAAATTGGTCAGAAAAATTAGTAACTGTTTTTTTTTTTAGAATTTTATTTATATTTATTTAATTAAGAAGAGAGCATTGTCTGGAATTCGGTCTTGGTAGTTATAAAATTAAAAACTAATTTGTAACCAAAAAAGTTTTTATTTGAGCCAATGTTTCGGCCAAAATTTTATGCTTTCAATCAGGTCTGAATATGAGAAAGAAACATACAAAAATAATATAGAAACATGTCTATATGTCATAATCTAACAATGAATAAATAAATTAAAATATAAAACTTTGTGTAATCGACTAAATAAAATTCATGTAAGCTGAATAAGAAACACATCGGGGAAAGAAAAAAAAAACAAACAGATCATATAGACATGTTTCTATACTATTTTGTATGTTTCTCTTTCATGTTCAGCCCTGATGAAGGCCTGAAATTCAGGCCGAAACGTTGGCTAAAATAAAAAGTATTTTGGTTACAAATTAGTTTTTAATTTTACAACTACCGAGACCGAATTCCTGATGACCTCTATTCATGACCTCTTTTCATAAAACTTCAGGGTCAACAAATTTACCTCCAAATTTATTTTTATTTTTTTTTTAGAAAATTATTACAATTAAAACATTTTCATATGCTACTAATTGAATTACTTACATTCTAGTTTTTTAACTTTTAAAAGAGCTTTTTCAACATTATTAAATTTTATTTTAATTTAAAAAAACCAAGACTCAAAAGTGCTTTTACGCCTAATTTAAAATGGCATATCCCTTTCTCACAATTGTGTTGGTTTCGCCTTTAAATGCTAATAACTTCATTGTTTAAGACGATTTGTATTATTGAAACAGATGACTTTTATGTGTTTGTTCAATAACGATCAGGAGATCGCACCTACTGTCACAAACAGCCGAGCAAATATGTACTTGTTTATTTTAAATTATGTTATACTGGAGACATATTCAATTTATTGACTTAAATACACCCTTAGAATTTAAATGTTTTGAGTACTATTGTCATAAAGCTTGAGAAGCATGTTTTATATTACTCAAAACAAAATAGTTTTAAATTGACTTCAGTACCATAATTTTTGACAAATTTACTTAAGTTTGGTAAAAAATAAATTTTTTTTTTCTATTAAAACAAAGGTAAATTTTTATTGCTTGAATATGGACACCCCTTCTCACCCCCACCCCCCATACTCACAGTAACATCCCTTAAAGAGATTAAGCAAAATTTCACGTTTAATGGAGAAATTTTTAATTGAATCTTGAAGGAAGAGAAAATGCTACATAATTCACAAAATATCACAATCTATTCTATAAAAAACCGTTCCTGTGCGTTTATGGGCACGAAAATTACAAAATTTGCATTAAATGTTTATTGATAACCATTCAACTCCATCTGGTGTCTGTACTTCTGTTCATGTGTTCTTTTAACAGATTTCCCCCATGTGCAATTATCGTGCTATTCATCTAGGTACCATGAAGAGAGTTTTGTACACTTGTAACAGATATGCAACGATCCTACATTGAAGAATATATTTCTACGCAAGTCTGTCTGTCTCTCAATCTCTCAGCCTCTCTCTCTCTCTCTCTCTCAATCTCTGTCTCTCTTTTATATATATATATATATATATATATATATATATATATATATATATATTTAT